>JAODUH010041991.1:0-20482 GCA_027564835.1 Typhlichthys subterraneus | reverse complement strand
GTAGTGTGAAGCACTTTGTGTTACATGAATTTGTATGAAAAGTGCTATATAAATAAAGATTGATTGATTGATTGATGACTGACATGTTCTGCATCTCTAAAGGACATTAATTATGGATTGGTTATCTATATATTGGTTATATATCTATCTCTCTCTCACACTCTCTCTCTCTCTCTCTCTCTCTCTCTCTCTCTCTCAGTATGCAGTAAATGTGTCAGGTCACAGCAGGGGGAAAATAAACTCCTCTGATTCTGATTGGACTTGCACGTGTAGAAGGAGGCCTGGATTAATTTGATAGCAAAGAGAGTTTATTCTGTTCATATGTGGAAGCCCTTCCCGTTTGGCTTTTTTTACATCTCCAAAATCTTCCTTGGAAACCAGCATGCAGCCGTGCATAGACCAGCTCCTTACCATAGAAGGTTTGGGAACTGATGCCGTATATGTTTCTTTTTTGTTAATATGTATAGATGAAGGAACTTGTTTCTGTTGATAACAAGTCAGTTTCGCAGAAGATAAGTTCTGAACCACAGACACACCTTTATCCTACAGAGTTCTCACAGCTGGTACTGTATTCAATACAAAATTGTTAGGAAAGCAAGTGGGCATTTCATAGGAAGATTCAACTAGTTGCTACAAATTGTACTCCACTCAATAGCCTTACCACAATTGCTTAGTTCCACAGGTCTTAGGTTATGAGGCATCTAGCCATCTCATGAACACACAAACAAGTCATTATTAGAGAACACATTTCATTTCATTTGAGAATACAATATATTTCAGCAACAATTACATTACTATGTTGGAGTACATTGCTAGTGAGCTTTAATTTCAGATATCTCTAAATGTAAATTAAATTGTTCCTCCTCAGCCTTCAGTCAATACTAGGCCTATACAGCTCAGCTATACCTCACATTCACATCTTCTCACACATTAAGGGTGACTCTCCAGCACGGTCGGCAGATTCATCACCAGTTCTGAAGGTGAAATCAGAAGGTGTCAAGCATGTGTGACAGAAAAACAGTGAAACAAATGACACGTTGTAATTGCCATTTTATGCTATCTGATGTGCTGTTAATGGCATATTTAATGACATGAATGGAGAATTCACAGAAGGATATTCATGACAGAACTAAAATGATCCCTTTTTGATAATGAAGGAATTTGTATGTACATATTTATTGTATATGTACACTTTTATGTACTGTATGTACAGTATGTATGTGTACTCTTGAGTCTGGTTGTCAGGCCATGTTACAGTAGTGAGATATGGTTCTATAGAGACCTTGCTTTCTTTATGTGCAATATGAGGATGACAGCTATCAGGTCCTCTACTTTTATTCTATAATAATAATAATAATAATAATAATGTATTGTCTTATGCAGCTAGCACTCAGTAAAGGGATGTTATATAAGACAGCTTTCCTTACCTCTAAGACTTCCCCATGTCCATCTATGTGCACAGTGGTGACTCAGTTATAATGACGTTCACACACTGGTGCCTGGAGAGGAAGGATGGCTGCGCGGACACACGCACGCACGCTCATTCACATTTACAACAACCTGTACAAGATATATGTATTTATAGATGCGCATGCCTAGCACTGCAAACACGACTAAACTTTATTTATTTTTACAAAAAAACATCATTTCCTTTGGATAATGGTCATCTGTTATGATGCATATATTTGATATATTGCCAAAATGTCTTGTGGTTATGAAATCACACATTCATTTCTCTCCTCAAGAGTCTGATACACATTTGATTCATATGTTTTCACTGTGTGTAAAATGCCTTATTAATCTATCAAATATAAATATACATCCTACATACATATACATTGGATGCTGGATGGCAAAGTAAACTAATTATTAATTAATTAAATTAATGTCTTAAAAAAAAGTGTAATACCACTGTAGGTAAACTGTTGAGTGAACAAGTAAAATTAACATATACTTTGTTATAACATGTGTTATACACTATATAATGTTGTATATAACATATTCAAATACTATAAAATGTAGGCTAAATTCTTCTAGCGTAAGATGATCTTATGGCGATGGATGTGCTTTCTGTTTTTTTGGGATCTTCCTGTGATACCGCATGGGAGACCTTTATCCAGTAAAATGAAAGGGATAAACCTCTACTTTATAGATTGTTGCTTTGACCAAGATAAAACATCTATTCTGGTTACTTTGCCTCAAAAAGGCTACAAATAACACCTTATCTTTAAAGGTGTAGTGGCCCTGTAACTGGTTCACTGAAGATACCTGTAGATAGTAGAAGTGCTGCAGGCTATATTGTACATACTGTATATATGGCACGTGGCTTTTTTACTAAGGAAATCCTTCTGAAAATACAGAAATATTTGGAAAATGGCATGTGGCTTTGATTCACAAAAACAAACATCTTTCTGGCAAAACCAGGTAAAACATTTAAAAATAAATATATAGCTTAATGTCCTTTTGAACATATACACTATAGTTTCAGGGAAAATGTGATTTCAAACATAAAGGTCTTTTATTTAGTTTCCCTGGGGAATAACTGATACCTTTCTAATCTTCTTGGTTACTGGTGGCTAGCATTCCCTTGGGAGCTGTTCAGCTCTCTGAGGGCCATCAATTAGCAAACCAAAGATCAATGGTTACCACGCCAACCCCTATCATTTCACCCAGGGCATAAAGGGGTGGGTCAAACGCAGAGATTTTCTGACAGATATGGGGTAGATGGACCATGAAATGATGAGCAAGGAAGGATGCACAGGACACACAGGACAGGAATCAAGGAACAAATGGGTGAACAACAAAGAAAAGTTGAACAGATAAGGACAAAGTGAAAATGTTAATAGTTACAAAATACCGTTTTGTTGATGGAAGATAACACAAACGTGTCCTGCACATGAAATAACTGTTAAACACTTTTACTGAACAATAAAATGGAAGAAAGAAACAGTCGACACAGCTATGGAATCTGATATCATTTCGGGCATGTTTATGAGTTTTAATCCCAAGGCTGCACTCCAAGAAAGAGCTGTATGTCACTGCATGTAACAGAGTTGTGTTTCACCCATACTATGGACTCTCCATATATGACAACAAAATGTAGTGGGTTTAATTTCCTGGGCCCTGGCCTTCGACAGGGGGGATATTTTTCATTATCTTCACAGGTCCTGATGGGATTGGATGCTATTCTGTATGTCTGGTGACAGATAACCCCTCCAAACTTTCATTGGTTCAGAATGTATCTCCCCTTCACCTGTCCTGTGATGGAGGCATGACTGCTCCTATTTACAATGGCATCCTGCAGCACAGACATGAAATGGCTGGCTGCAATGTTATTGCCATTGTTGTGATTGTATATTGTCTGTGCCCCACCTTGGCTCGCTGTAATGGACACTTAACAGCCACATGCAGGGACAACAGTAGTGCAGACTGTAATAAGAGCTTGCTTCTCTCTAAATGCTTGTGTGTGTACAACTGTGTGTGATTGAATACATGGCAAAATATAGGAGATACAAATACACACTACAATAGAATATAATAGAATAGAATAGAATAGAATAGTCAAAATATATCTATATTCCAGGACCAGCAAAGAAAACTATAAATAACCTACAAATGCATTAATATTTTATTTCTCCATACATACAGTGTATTCTATAGAGCTTAACTATAGTCCTTTGTGGATCCATACTGTAAGTGCCTTACAGTGCCATGGGCTCATAACTCTTCATTTGCCTGACATAATTGATTAGCATTCAGACCCAGTATAAATCCTTGCTGCAGATGGGAGCAGGGCTGCTTGATGGTCCATAGACTCTGGGGTCTCGTCAAGCAATGTGTTCGATAACAGTCCTTAAAGACATTGATTGTTGACTGGTAATAAGCGTCAAATATTTTGTGCACATTAGCCAACATCATTTCATCCACGTGATGAATGGTACTGTATGTTTAGGAAAGAAATGTAACATTGACTTCAGTGAGAAAACTGCATGTGCTAAACTCCTCAGGTTAGCTCGGTTACTCCCAATGCAACAGGAGAACTGGATTTAGCAGCGGCTGCCTGACCCAGTTCAAATAAAACCATTAGGCTATTAATTGCATTGCGGTTTCCCTGCAGAGACTGTCTGGTTTTTCATGGTGGCGATGGAAAATGCTGGTGCACGTGAACCCTAGGCCTGCTCACGTCTCTTCAGCCCCCCCACACACACACACATACACACACACACACACACACACACAATCACAACTACACAGACTGGAGGGCCGTGTTCCCTTGGCCACTCAGCCACACATACATTGTAAAGATTTACAATGGCTCTGGCCCCATCACTGATCACAGCGCATTAAGCAGAGTGTAACCGTCACAAACACTTCTGCTGCCCTTTGCCGCATCCCTGTGTTTGCTCCTGTTCTCACTGACAACAGCCAGAGGAAGAGGGGAGAGCCAAAGCCACTATATAGAAAAGAAACATTATTATAACATTCCTCTTGTTGTTATTTCCTGCTGAAATGGACAAAATTAAGAGAAACAACGAGACACTACCAGGAAGCACAAACTGTTTTCAGTGACGACATGTTGGTGTGTCCTCGTAATTACATAAAGAAGATAACCTTTTATGCTCCATACATACTCCAGCAGCATAAAGCATACATTAACCCATGCCGTACTGTGTGGCGTAAGCTTATTTAACACATTCCTCATATGCACAGCTAAAGATGTGGCTGCCGTGGACAGTTTGAAGACCTGGACCTTCATACCCATAGAGACACAGAGAGTCACTAATCATTTGGCTTTATGTAAGTGTTTATTATAGGGCCAATATCAAATGTGACATAACCAACATGCATGACAAAAAGTCTTAACCTTGTATCTCTTGTCACCGTCCCTGAGGCTGACTGTCTATATAGAAATTAGAATAAATATAAGACATAAAAAACATAATTCCCCATAGGGAATAGTTGACACATTTTCCATAATGAAAATTCAACTCGTGTGTCTTTGGGAAGGGTACAGATGGTGCAGAATTTATAAACATTGGTTCATCAGGGTCATTGGTGAGGTTACACTGCAGTGGGTAGAGATGGGTGTCAGAGATGTTCCTTAAGGTGCCCCTGCCATATAGAACACTTTAGCAGATGGTGGTATAACTTTGTGTAAGTATGTGCATTTGACATCACACAACAGTATTTTGTGGTATATTTTGTATATTGCATCTATCTATATTTTGCTCTTTGTTTCTTTTGTTTGCTGGATCAATATCTTGTCTTATACTTCAACCATGTTGTAACGTCATCACCTGACCCAACTGCATTGCGTCATGAGCTCTGAAACAATATTGGAGGAGTCTATTTACTGGTGGACACGTTCATTCACCACATAGAGATGTAATGCACCCTGAGCTGTATACACATGGATGACGAGACTTGATGCCTCTGATGGAGAGAGAGAGAGAGGGAGAGAGAGAGAGAGAGGGAGGGAGAGAGAGAGAGAGAGAGAGAGAAAGAGAGAGAGAGGGAGAGAGGGAGCGAGAGAGAGAGACTATAGACTATATAGCAAAGAATAGCAATGCAACCCACATGAGTCATTCTAACTTATTGATGAACGGGCAAATCTCAGAACATCATGTGAGCTCGAAGCTGGCAAATATACTGTACCAAAATCACACAGATGCCTTTTCCTCTATATGTATAGCTCACTCTAAACACGAAATAACATCATCCATCCATCTTCTCCCGCATATCCGGAGTCAGGTCGCGGGGGCAGCAGCTCCAGCAGGGGACCCCAAACTTCCCTTTCCCGAGCCACATCAGCAAGCTCTGACTGGGGGATCCCGAGACGTTCCCAGGCCAGTGTGGAGATTTAATCTGTCCACATAGTCCTGGGTCTTCCCCGAGGCCTGGGTGAAATAAATGGTACATGGTGTTTATAACATGTGGTGTTAAATATAGCGATATTGTACACATGTAGATAATATTGTACATATGTTGAACCAAGTAGTAAACACGTGTACATATATCCTTCTTTTATTGTCTATTCTGCCATTGTGTCTTCATTACAGTTTACATCAGACAGACTCTGTTACGGCAATGTTGGCCAGGTCAACCTGTCATGTATCTTATACTGAAGATGAGATCATTTGCATAATTTACGGTGATGCAACAGTAGTGCAGCCTTCTCAGCCTACACTGTCAACTGGATGCTATCAACATCACAATTCATAAATAAAGAAAGTGTGTGTGTGTGTGTGTGGGTGTGTGTGTGTGCGTGTGCATGTGTGGGCTGTGCACGAGGAGTCCCAGAGCCATAAACAACTTCTTTAGAAACAAAGATAAACTATCATCATAAACATCATAGAATCGTTGCCTATGAACTTGCTATGTTGTCTGTGGTGAATGTTGCAAGCTTAAGAATTTTAACACAATGGTATCAGACTTTCCATCAATAAATCTGCTTTACACAATATGTAAATGTAATTATTTTGAGTGCTCGCTTTCTCTTTCGGCCCAGAAACAGGCTGTTTGCTCAATGAAGCCCCTTTCAGAGATTACTTTGTTTCATTCCCAGCAACAAGCTGCTTTGCTGAAGTATGTTGAGTTCATATGTTGCCATGGATGTGCCACAAATCACTGTGGCATTTGCTTCTAACAGAACACATGCCAAGGGATGGCAGCAGGTGTGTTTATTTGCTTATCGTTCAAGGTTCAAAGTAAATTGCAGTAGAGTGATCTAAATATTTATTTAAAACAAAGCTGCTCTACAAGGATAGGTAAGTTATCGTGATGCTATTATAGCCTATTTAATAATCATGGCATTACTAATACGGTAAATATATCACAATGTACGTTTTATGATAGCTGATAAAATTGTGTATGGCTATCTTATTTACAGAACATCAAATACATCTGTTTAGTAATAGTATACTAGTTTACACTATGACAGATAGGTATGTTATCCAATGGCCTGTGCGTGTTTCCCAACATTTGTGAATTCTCTTTAGCTATTGGCCGACAGTGAGTTGTGTTGGTAAGCCTGCCCCCTACTGTTCGGGTTTCTCTCCTCTCAAGGTTGCACTTGCGTTCTCGGTCGGACGTGACTGTAGGAGTAGACCGGAGCCCCGAGTTGGCTACGCGCACCGACAGTATCTGCTTAAACTTAGTCTGTTTGCTTTTCACACGAGAGAGGAATCTATAGCAACGCTTAAACCACCATGGAGGAAATGGAAGAAGAATTGAAATGCCCAGTTTGCGGGTCTTTCTACCGGGAGCCCATCATATTACCTTGCTCCCATAACATTTGTCTGGCGTGTGCTCGGAACATCCTCGTCCAAACCCCAGATGCCGAATCCCCTCAGAGTAGTCGAGCCTCTGGCTCCGGAGTTTCAGACTACGATTATCTGGACCTGGATAAAATGAGTTTGTACAGCGAAGCAGACAGTGGATACGGTTCGTACGGCGGCTTCATCAGTACTCCAACCACCCCTTGCCAAAAATCACCTAACGGGGTTCGTGTTTTTCCTCCAACTGTACCCCAGCCTCCCCCGCAACACCACCTGCTACAGCAGCCCGGCTCCCTGCTTCCTATCCCCCGGAACTCCTGCATCACCTGCCCGCAGTGTCACCGCAGCCTCATCCTGGACGACCGGGGACTCCGCGGATTCCCCAAGAATCGAGTTCTCGAGGGGGTTGTCGACAGGTATCAGCAGAGCAAAGCGGCCGCTCTGAAATGTCAGCTTTGCGAGAAGAGTCCAAAAGAGGCCACGGTGATGTGCGAGCAGTGTGATGTATTCTACTGCGACCCGTGTCGCCTGCGATGCCACCCTCCCCGCGGCCCTCTGGCCAAACATCGCCTGGTGCCCCCGGCGCAGGGGCGGATCAGCCGTCGAGCGAGTCCCCGGAAAATATCCACTTGCACAGAGCACGAACTTGAGAATCTAAGCATGTACTGTGTGCAGTGTAAAATGCCTGTGTGTTATCAGTGTTTGGAAGAAGGGAAACACGGCACACACGAAGTGAAAGCCTTGGGCGCAATGTGGAAACTGCACAAGGTATGTGTGGCTGGTTGCCTGAAATATGCATTTAGCCAATACGTTTTCGGTTATTGACCAGATTTAGGCTACCTGCCACTGGGTTATGCTACAAGTAGTCTCTGCCGCATCCAGTTGACATCCATTGCTTGATAAATATTTATTTTCACTGAATTTGAATCATTGGAGAAATATTGCCATACTTCATCTTATCTCAAAAGACAAATGCTTGCATTTGAGCAGTGTAACAGTGTCTCCTGTCGACAAAGCTGTCAGGAGAGACACTTGCCTTCAGGGATAGCCTACCTCTAGCCTAGTTGAAATTCTGCTCACGATTGGACAACCAGCAGCAATCTTCCCTTATCAACACAAAACAGCAACAGTGAAGTTCTTGCGCCTAGGTTTGTCGAATAGGCTGCTCAGAGGTTTTCAGCTATGGCATATTTGGTAACATCAAATCAACACTTGGGAACACCTGTCCCACATTAGATTCTAGTGCTCCCCAGAGATAAGTAGGCCTGACCTGTTTGTGGGCGTCAATGTGAACCACCGCTAGGCTTTTGCTTCAGTCTGATGCTATTTTAGAAGCTGCGTTGCTGTTGCTGAGGGCTGGATGCCCACGCAACCCATGAGCAACAATAGAATGGTGTTCACCCGCTACGTTTATGCCTAACTCCACAAGAGCATCCCTCGCATTCACCCGCCCAGCTCCAAATGGGGAGGCTTTTTAGATGCTCGGTATAGACGCCATACACCCACCCACACGCATGCATGCAGTAACTAGGGAGACGATGCCTTATCTGTAACGCTCGGGGAACGCATTAATTTGTGTAAAATAACTGTTATTCTCTCTCTCTCTCTTTTTGAGTTTTCTGTACACACACACACGCACACACACACGCACACACACGCACACACACACACACACACACACACACACACACACACACACACACACACTTCATCCCCTGCTGCGGTTCCAAAGGCCCAGGCCTATAGACTTCTATTAGAGATAGATGAGTGAGTGCAGGCCTGGTTTGCTATACCAAACATCCATTAAATAAACCAGCAGCCGACCAACTTCTTTTACAGTCGTAGAACAAATAGTTGTGGTGAGATAGCAAAGCTCCTCTGAGCTTGGCCACATGTAAAATTGATGGAAAACCAGTAGGGGGAATCGTTCCTTCACCACTTGGAAAGTTGATGGCTTCTGGTTTTGCATCTTCATCGCACACAAATTGAAGACGGGGGATGCTATTTTTAGACATCCGTGTGGCACCGGGTATATTTTATGCCGATTTTCAGCGAGCGTCCATGTCCACGGCACCTGTTTATTTCCATGTCGCGGCAGGCTCCCTCCCTCCCTCCCTCCCGGCCGGCCGACCGACCTGTGGCGCAAAGCTGTTGTCTGTGGAGCTGTGACAGATGGCTGGGCTGAGGGGAGCTGGACTCCTCGTGGTGGGCATCCTTCAGAGCTTCCAGGCATTCCTCTGGCATTCTCCACTGAGCTCTCTGGGGGAGCGTCCAGGAACGTTTCCATGTCTTGCGGATACAGTTTTTTTCGTGTTGTATACAGTTGTACTGTTGTATGGAAGGACATGCAGTATGTGCACAGGGACATTATAGGCAGCGCACACACACACACACACACACACACACAGACACACACACACACACACATGCAAACATACAGGTCACTGCACATAACACACGCTAGAAAAGCAGAAATACATTAAGCTTTGCATGTGAATATGCAAACAAACGCATAAAAACACACAGACAGAGAAAACATCAAGTAGAAATAGAAAGTCGTGCACTGATGCCTGCAGTGTATTTTGTAAATGGGACTGTCTCAGCTGGTATGTTTAGATGTGTTACCTATGTAACACTGTCATGTTGGAATGTTACACAACAGCATTGACCTCGGTTTCTCTCTCGTGGAGATAGCAATACTGTAAAGCAC
Organism: Typhlichthys subterraneus; assembly: GCA_027564835.1. NCBI lineage: Eukaryota > Metazoa > Chordata > Actinopteri > Percopsiformes > Amblyopsidae > Typhlichthys > Typhlichthys subterraneus. Next base: position 10,495 of record JAODUH010041991.1, on the reverse strand, counting down.
CATAGTGAACATACATCCCCATTACACTGAGCAGATTCCCAGCATTAATCCTAGTACTTTCTTGAGTTAAGTGAGTGAGTGAGTGAGTGTGTGAGTGAGTACATGAGTGAGTGTGTGAGTGCGTGAGTGTGTGAGTGAGTGAGTGCGTGAGTGGGTGAGTGTGTGAGTGAGTACATGAATGCGTGAGTGAGTGCGTGAGTGAGTGTGTGAGTGCGTGAGTGTGTGAGTGAGTGAGTGCGTGAGCGGGTGAGTGTGTGAGTGAGTACATGAGTGCGTGAGTGAGTGCGTGAGTGAGTGCGTGCGTGCGTGTGTAAGTGCGTGAGTGTGTGAGTGAGTGAGTGCGTGAGCGGGTGAGTGTGTGAGTGAGTACATGAGTGAGTGGGTGAGTGCGTGAGTGAGTGCGTGCGTGCGTGTGTAAGTGCGTGAGCGGGTGAGTGTATGAGTGAGTACATGAGTGCGTGAGTGAGTGCGTGCGAGAGTGTATGTGAGTGTGTGCGGGTGTTAGGGCTGGGCGATATGGACCAAAAATAATACCCCGATATATTTAGATTGAATACCAATACACGATATATATCGGTATTTTCTATAAAGTGGGCTAAATCCTTCAGGCATGGAGAAAAAAACCCTACGGAAATGTGAAATTTGTTATTTTTAGGAACATTAATTGACATGTGAGCTTTCTGTGGTGGCTCCGCCCCTTTGACACTCTGAACACACTAAGTGCAGGCATGGAGGGAGACCAACAAATCGAAAAAGCCATGAATAAATGCGTAATATAACTATATCGATATAAACGATATTGTCTAATTTTATATCTCTTTTGAAAAAATTCCGATATACCGGTATATCGCCCAGCCCTAGCGTGTGTGAGTGAGTGCATGCGTGCGTGTGTGCTTGAGTGCGTGCGTGAGTGAGTGAGTGTGTGAGTGCGTGGTTGCGTGTGTGGGCGAGTGTGTTAGTGCGTGCGTGTGTGGTTGCGTGAGTGTGTGAGTGCGTGCGTTCGTGCCATGTGTGGTGAGATACGTTGCTTCAGGTCATTGCGCTCGTCGGGCCCACGCTGTCGTTTGCTCACACACGCCTTCTCCATTCCTCTGGTCGGTACTCAGGCAACAAACTGTGTTATCTCTCCCTGAAGGCCTCTGTGACTGTGTCTAAACCAGCGTGCCAATCAATTTCACGACTCCAAAGTCAATTTTGGTTGCAAAGGAGTATAAGTTTAAAAGCTGTAGTGTGACTCGTCCCCTCTGTCGCTTCAGATTTGCGTCAAAACGCTTCATGTCGTGACGGCGTGCCTGTGTTAATCTCTAAATGACGTTGCAGGAGAAATGGCTAGACAGACTGTTAAAGCTTCACATAGTGAGTAGTCCTGGCCTTTTCACACGTCACAAGAGGTCACACACAACTCCAAAAGGATCTACGCCACAGGCGTTCATTTGTTAGGTGCCTATTAAACGTGATTTATCACAGGGGCTCAAGAACAAAGCATCTGCAGAGGAAGAACATCTGCAACAGGCAGAGAGGGAGAGAGAGAGAGAGAGAGAGAGAGAGAGAGAGAGCGAGCGATAAATCATTCTGAAAGAGAAAGGGATCTTAACCTGGACAACCCCTGAAGCTGTCCAAACGAAGAGTCTGATTGAACTCTATAATTTGGGGAAAGTTTGGTGCCGTTTTTCCCTCCCTCTTATTCGCTGCCCTTGCATGTTGACTTGTGTTTCATCTCCAGAATGCTCTCCCCTCAAACACCCCTCTGAATAACCTCCCCCACCCCCCACACACACACAACAAATGCTCTCCACGGAGATTCCAACTCACCTTATTGCTCCACAAACCCCTGTCAAGGATGCCCCAACAGAAACCAGGTTAATGAGGACAGATGGAGAAGGATTTGGGGATGAACTTTGAAGATTTGTCTCAGTTGTGCTCTGCCATTGTCAGACGCAGCACAGCTCAGGGTTTTGGGATGACAGGTTATGATGTAAGGCCAGTGAGAGCAGCCTTCGTCTGCATTCAAGCGCCGTGGGAGTCGAGGAGAAAAAACCTCTTTAAAAGTCAGCTGCTGTCAAAATGACTCCTACCGTCCTCCGTGGTCTTTCATCTACCGTGGAAAGTGACAGGATTGTCTGACAGTCAGACTGTCTGTCTGTTTGTACAGCATGTGTGGACACTAGCACACTAACACTTATCCAAACCTGCTTACAGTAAGTACAGGTATTTATGAGCAGGTACACTATGTTAGGCATCTTGAAGTAAATCAAACTTGAGACATTTTAGGTGGGAGATACTGTAACCTCTCAGACCAATAGGCTTCCCTTTATTAAAGTGCAACCTCGGTCTGAGATGTTAGCTTGGTAAAGCCATCGTGAAGCTCTAGCATCTAGCGATTTGCTCCACTGTAAATACAGTATCAGCCTGGGAACTCATAATTGAAGTCGGGTATAATAAACAACCTACAGTACCAATCAGGGTCCTGTAGGTAGTTAATTTAATATAATTGGCAATTAAGTACTTGGAAAATAATTGGCAACTGTATTTCTGAATAGTCCAATCACCTTTTAATGATTTGATTGACACCTGTATAAGGACCATTTTGATTGCTCAGTTCCCAGACTGACATTATGCATTGTCATAATCTTCTTTTCTGTTGACCATGTGTATTAATATATGTGTGTAATAATAGCCCTGTGATCCTGTAGACAGGATCTGAAGCAGGTCCTCTGGGCTCTGTGCAGTTAAAAGACTGTTGCAGATATTTGTTATGAACCGGACACTTTACGGTCTGTGGAGAACGACGTCTCACAGCATGTTAGATGCATCAAAAACTGTTTGTTTGATGGTCCTCCATAATGGTCTGTCCTATTTACCCTTCCAGCTGTCATGTAAAGACAGTGAAGTGTCTGTAAAGTGGAACGAGTTAGGGAAATAGGCGAGAATACAAGTGAGAGGCAGAAAAAGCAAGAAAGTTACATTTACAATTGGCAGACATAATATTTTATATACTTAATATATGTTATATATATATATTATATATATATAATATATATATGTTAAACTAAAATGTGCCACATTCACATACAATACATTCAGAATCATTGTTAATTGTTAATTCCGTTTTTTACTATATGCAAGTCAGAAATTGGTGTCTTAAAGCAGAATTATTCATTAGGTTCTGTTACTTGGGGCTGCTCTCACAGATAAAACGAGGACACGCATGATGAAGGCAACCTGAATCTGGTGAGCATGTGCTCAAGACAGGTTATGACCCACTTCTCTCACTTTTATTATTATAATCTTTATTCCAATAATCTAGTAATTGGAAGTAGGCCTACAGTATGTAGATTACAGTCGCAACCAGACCGAATGCAAAATATACTGAAGTCTACACACATCGACATACATTAGACAAGCTGTAGTAGCTGATACTATCCACAACAGACAGATAGACAGACTCACTGCCTGTGAGAGGCAAACGTCCTTGCTTAGTTCAGGGTTTGACAAGAATATATGATTTCTGGTGCCATCATATCTGTCTTTCATTTAAATATCATATTACATCAAAACTGTCTTTGTTGTAAAAGTTTTTTGTGGATAGTTAACGATAATTTATGAATTATTGATGACAGTATAGATATACAGTAGCAGATGAATAATGCACCAGCCACTTTCATTTCATTTGGGATCTTGTTGAACATAAAGTGGTGACCAAAGTGTTTTGAGTTACCGTATCACTGATCTGGTGTTATAGTATTTAACAGTATAATGGGTCCTAGTAGTGTTATTGAATAGCGTTAGTGAATGCTTTTATCCTGCAGCGTTGGGAAACAGCCCTGTTTTCACTGCAAGGTAATGTAGCTTTTGGAAAGTAGGCCATGGAGACTAAGTACATCTTTGCACTGAGATGTCCGCCAGAGTGCTTACTAGATTCTGGGCATTTTGTATGTAACAGTTCTCTTTAATTAGTTCTATAAAATGGTTTTATTCTCTTTACTTTTATAGAATTACTATTGACATTATACAGTACCTATTTCATCTGTCCTTGTGCAACCTACTTCTTATTGGGGGCTTTTATCTAAATAGGCTCTGAAGCCTCACTGACATCCCTGCTTCCCTGTGGCTGCAGACTGGCCTGTTCATTTGACTGCAGGGAAACACAGGATGGGCCTGCAGCCGCTGGTGAATCATTCATAGAACGCATGTGTTCCCACTCTGCTTAATTACCAAGATGATTAGTGACTCTAAATAGCCGGAGCATTCTAGGACCCCACAACTCCTGTGCCATTGAGATTGGGGATGCTCCAAACATTCCAGCACATTCCTCTCCGCCCCAGTGTTGCATGATGTGTTTATTTGGACTTTCCCTGGGAGAGATGCGTGTTTTCCCCCAGGGCCGGCGGTAAGTCACATGGCATTAAATCTGTGCATTGAGCGGAAGTAAATTACAAGCGTATCCATCGTACCGTGACACTAAATTTCATTGCCTTTTAAGAGATGTTAAACTGCGAATCCATGTGTGATGAGATGTAAATATCATGCACGGTAAGATTTTACTAATAGTTCTCATCAATCAGTCTGAATAACTCCTCAGTTGCTATGCCATTTTGGCCTCTCCCCCTCTAAAGCTGTGGTCTCATACCCAGTACCGTTTTGAGAGCTTTGGTTTCCCTAAAGTGGTAGTGTGTGATTGTGTATCATTTTGGCCACAAGGGGAGGCTGACGTGAAAAAGGGTCTGTGTAAATAAAATGCATGTGCGTGTGCATTGGCTTTGTCCAATCATGCTCCTTAGATGGGGGAAAATAGCAGGATGTGATAACAATGGAGGAGGAATTGGTTACAGTTGTTTTCTGAAAAACCAGAAATATATCACCTACATTTACGCTTCTATAAACTTATTAGAAAGAAGGTCATATAATTAAAGCAAACTGCCACTCAGATTATGCTAATTAATGTTGTATAACCTGCTGCCTAGACTATGACATTTCAAACTGCTTCCTTCTCACTGCTCTTCATCTTCAAAACTACCCATTGCAAATGATCTATTATCAGATCAGAACAGATCAAACCACCTCTTCCTCAAGCTCCTTAGCGACACGGATGTTTTGAAATGAAATGTGTGGAGGATGCAGCCTTGTGCACATTTACTGTAAGTCTTGTCATATGACGACAGCCTTCTTTAGCAAGCATACTGTATTCCTACTGGCTGAGCAAAATACAACATTCTGCATCACGTTGACCTGGTTTTGGCAGATTCTGTGGGGAAATTATTACTGTTCTCGTGGCTTTGGCGTTCTTGTCACCAAACACAAGGCAAGGGCTCATTTGATGTCCATCACAGTTACACACACACACACACATAGTGTGAGAGTGTGAGATAAATGAAAAGCCTATTGGAGAAATGAAAGGGCACGAGACAGCACTGTAGATGGCTGATTACCAGGTGTGAATGTACCCGCTGACATCTGGTGGAGCCAGCAGAGTCGATTGTGATTGACAGGATCTCTAAACTGTGGTGGCTGCTTGGTGATCCAGCTCAAATGGAGCTGACGTCGCTGGGGGAATTTAGAATGCTGTCTCGGAGAATGAGACCCTGCTTTTGTGCCCTGGTGGTTCAAGGCACGTAATGATAACTTCAGAATGTAATCTATATTTGTATTTTGTCACCATACTGCATTTAGACTAATATTCAGTCAAGCATGTTTTTGTTTCTTGTAAGGAAAACCATTTCAGGACCCAATAGATGCTTGAGTATACCATATATTGCTTTCTAGGTCCTCTATCTATAGCCTGAAAACGATCTAAACCGAAGCTTTTGGGACACTTCCCGTGTAGCTCCCTCGCCCTGTTAGTGACGTCTGGCTCTGCTGGAATGTCAGTCCCAGGCTGACGCAGAGGAAGCTGCTTCAAGTTCCACGATACTGGAACGTTTACATTAGGGTCTTTGCTCAGCTGTCACCGGCTTAAACAGTCCCCAGGCGCGCTGGAGTTACGCCTGGGGCAGCTGCCATGGGTTCCCAAATCCTGAGGTCAAAGGTGATCATGGCTCCCATCAGATTACGGGAGCATAAAATACAAATATATATACTGGGCTTCTTCCTGCTCTTCTGCTTCTGCTCCAAAGCAGCCCACTTACTCTCGACTCTCAATACAATAAGCCTGTGTCTGTCCTGTCCACAAACAGCATTCCCAAAGGGTGGGGGCTGAGGCAGGCCGCATGTTCACACAACCCCTCTTGACACGCTGCACTGACCCTCTTCTGACCAAACAGGCGTGTGTATGTGTATGTGTCGTCCTGCACAGCTAGACGAATGGCATTTCCTGTTATTTGCACTGTGCTCACCTCACGATGCCCAGCGGGTTAAAGGAATAATCGAATAATCAAATGATGGAGAAGTGGACCGAGACATTCTCAACTTAACTATGGCCTGACATGATGACACCAGTGTCTATGACAAATAGTCAATGTGTTAATGTTTTACACAACTACAGTAATACTGTGTAGGTCTGTAGTGAATTAGCCTGGGAAAATGTGTTTAATATATTTGTGTGGGTAGTGAGTCCAGCTCATCTCTATGTAAGTGTCTTTCCAGTTGATCTACACTACATTTCCCCCCTTAGGGAATGAAATGCAATCCACACTGTCCTTTACATAAGATGTCCAGAGCTATAATATATACAGTAAGAGAGTGTCCAAGCTGTTGTTAATATAATTGTATAATTTGTATTATGGCCATACTGTTGCCTCAAAGAGTAGTTTTAGGACAATTATGCAATAATACAGTAATAATATAATCAAAGATGCACCACCACTGACCTGGACATCGTGTTTAGATATGTTCTTTCTGATCTTAAGTCTAGTGCCTGTCCTATAATGTACAGTACGCTAATGTGATTGGAGGATACTGTATGCAGTACATTGATTGGTGTATGTTCTACAGGGTCAGCTGTCTCAAGCGCTCAACGGCTTGTCAGACAGAGCTACTGAGGCCAAGGAGTTCCTGGTTCAACTGAGAAACATGGTGCAGCACATTCAGGTACAATGCACACACACACGCACACACACACACACCCTGTACACTGATACATGCTGAGCAAATACAATACAAACTCACACATTAATAAATAGTGTATGCATATAATACACACACACGCATGCACATGCACACACACATGCAAGCACGCACACACACAGTGTGCATGCACACACATGCTAAATAAATACAATACATACACACAAACTCACATTAATAAAAAGTGAATGCTACAATACACACGCACGCACACACACACAGTGTACACACATGATGAACAAATACAATGCAAACATACAAATGCACACAATAATAAATAGTGAATGCGTACAATACACACACATACACACACACACACACACAAACCCTGTATACACAGGAGTGCGTTTACATACTGTAAGCATGCACACACACACTCTCATTGAGCTACGCACTGACCTGTTGACCTGCCACTCCTATATTGTCTTCTGGGAGAGCCACATCACAGACATACCACTGTAGAGGCAGGACACACAGACACACAGACTACAGACTATTAGTGTCTTGTGTGCCATGTGTTACAGCCAAACCCATGTACAGCACTACAGTGTACAAATATGAATATTGCCTTTACAGAGAACAATCCTATGAATGTATCTTACATTTGATCACGTCGTTGTGTGTTTGTAAAGGTAGCGTCTGAAACTTTTGTACTATTGTATACAGTAGGTGAACATTACCAGGATATCGTTTAATTTCCTCAGGCAGGCTCATAGCTCAAGCCGAGAACGTGGTTGTCATGAAAACGAGCATTGTCTCGCGCGGTGCAGAACACAACTTTGGTAAAACAAAAGCAGAATCCAAACAAAGATTACAATCACATTCGGTCAAATTAATTTCTCATTCTCGCCAGGCTTGTGGGCCACGCGCACAGTATCAGTGCCGAGTTGTATGTTGTCATGGAAACAGCAAGCACGTACACTATCGCCACTGACCATACACGAACACTGATTTGAGGGCGGGTGGCAACTTCTGTTACTGTGGCTCCCAGCCTGTGGTAAGACTAGAACCTGGGATTAGATGGGGACATTGGGATTAGTTGACGTGTCTGACTGGTCTTTTATGTCACGCAGCCTGCTGACACTCCAGGGCGACTGGTAGAGACGTCAGGGTGGGGCACACTGAAGGTGAGGAGGAGAAGGAGGAGGAGGAGAAGGAGGAGAAGGAGGAGGAGGAGGTGGAGGAGGAGGAGGGCTACCACAGTGTACATGAGTGAAACCAGGAAGCACAGCACCTCTCAAGCTAGCTATAAACCTGTACAAATCACATACTGTACAGTATGTGAGATAATGGCCATAGCCAACACCACTGACTGAACAGAATAAGTATCAATAAAACAAATGGATTTCCTTATATCTTAATAATCATCTTATGACCCGCAGAACTCTACACTTGTGAACTATTTTCTACTCCAATAGCGTTCCCACCATAGTGATAAATCAAGATGATTGCACCTACTTTACAAACTGTGAAAAACGCAACCGGGGTAAAACCCGGCTGTGTAATGAGAGACATTTTTCATGAAATACTTCACGTCTCATTTGAGAAGAGTAGATTGACTACAAGCCACCTCGAACACACGTATGCGCAAACACAGACGCGCACACACACGCACAAACACACACACACACGCCCGCACGCACGCACGCACACACACACACACACACGCCCACTCCAAGGCTGTCATACAACCCTTCACTCCTTCAGCCAAATGTCTTCTTCAGCATAGCCCGGTGCGTCTGCTCTCACATGGCAGCCATGTTTCAAACACGGTAGATTCTCTGTACATGTCATTATGCAGATTTATCTGTGTGGGTAGTTGTTAATTCTTCTTTTAAGTTTGTTGTGTTCTGGGGATGCTACAATTTTCTGTCTCTGCGGCTTCTCATAATTCACCACAAATATCCTCCATGACATGCTCTGTTCCAATGTGGTTGGGGAAAAGAAAATCTAAGAAATCTAAATGGTATCTGCTTCACATTCATTATCCCATCTGATAATAACAATGAATTAGTTCCTTCCTGATTGTGCCTCGTTAAATATAGTGCTATTAATTAGGATCAGCTGGTTTACATGGCTGAAAGAGACATATATGGTTGGTACTTTAACATTGGGAACCTGTCCATTAACATCCATATATGTCTGTTGTAACTGCCTCTGTGATACTATTCGAGCGTGGGCTGTGTTTGTGCTGCAGGAGAATGGAGTGGAGTTCGAGGCTTGTTTAGTGGCGCAGTGTGATGCTCTCATCGACGCCCTGAACCGCCGCAAAGCCCAGCTGCTGGCTCGAGTCAACAAAGAACATGAACACAAGCTCAAGGTGAGTGAACAAGAGCAGAATAATATGTCCGTATTGAAGGAAGGTGACCAGGCAAATTATATACGCAGGATGTTGAGGACTTCTACACAGCCCTGGCTCTGTAAATAGGAGCATAAACGGAGTGCTAAACATTGTGAAGCTGCAGCACTACGCTTTGCTTCACAATGCGTTTCAATGTGGCAGGGTGCTGCAGAGGGATATTGTTTTGATTTGAGCTCGAAGTTAGCAAACGTTCTCTAAAATCATTCAGAAAATCGTCCCCACGTATGTCACTTGCTTTGATTGGCTGAGAGTTGTCCAATCAATATGTTCTCAGTCAACTTGCCTGGTAAAATAGAGGTCAAACAAATCAATGATTTGATTGATACCTACCGGTACTGTTGTTTTAGCACTGCCTCTGTGATGAAAGATGTTGAGATCTTTCACTGATATGCAGAGTGGAACAAATTGTGTAGCTGGAAAACTGACTGGGCTGGTCTAAAACTGGGTTCACAATCTACATTTGGCAGATCAAATCAAAGCTCCCCTGCAGACAAAATCAACATTTTGTGGATTTTGCATTGTTTTTGTACAATAGCGTAACACGTTAAACACTGTTAAAAAAAAAAGACGTTTTGTGATTTTATTCGTTGCGTCACTCTTATTTTGAGTTTTGCTTTTCCCCCTCCCCTAAACAAGAGCTCCGTACCAGTATGACTGCCGACATCTTGGATGCGAATAACGGTACCGACAGTGAGAGCTATACACTAGTTAGAAACAATGATTTCAAATGTTTATTGACATATTTCTAAGGAAGAAAACAAACCTAGTGATGTTTTAGAGATCAGGAATGCTTCGAAAACGTAAAGACGATGACTGAAATACCCCTTTAAACATTATGAAAAAACCTAGATCTGGCGATACAACCTCCACTACAATGCAGTACATATGCAACTGGGTAACTTGACTTTACATTATAGATGAGAAATTGTTATCAAGATATGTATCACATTTGTCAATTTATACAAAACAAATAAAGTGTATCGTAAATGAAAATGGAGGTGGAGCGCTACCATTTAGATCTGGTGGGGCTTACCTCTACGCACAGTCTTGGTTCTGGAACCGTTCTCCTGG
>JAODUH010041990.1:0-45722 GCA_027564835.1 Typhlichthys subterraneus | reverse complement strand
CTTGAGTGTCGTGAAAAGCATCAAGCATATATGGACACATTTGTATACATTTATTTATCTGTATCACTGAAACCCTTCCAACTTTGACTTTCTTCACTTATTGGCATTGAACATCCCACAATAGTTAGATATGCTAAGAGTAGGTAATATGCCCGCTACTTGAGTAGAATTATGATTAACACATTCATTTCAAGAAAGCAGTGTTGAAGAAAGTGACGTTCTGATCTCCCAATATCATTAACCCAATAGCTATCATAGCTATAGTATAACTGTATATTCAAGACTAATATTACTGTGAAACTTTCAAAACTGAACTTCACAGTTTAACTATGAACATTACATAACTGTAAACTTAATCATGACTAATATTACTGTGAAACTGTCAAAACTGCACTTCAGTTAAACTATAAACATTAACTGTAAACTTCATGACTAATTTGACTGTAAAACTGTCAAACCTGAAACTTGACAGCAAACACCAGAAGATGTGACCATGAACTTCATAGTAAAACAAATGTTCACAGTTTTACTATGAAACTTTCATAGTAAAACTGTAATCTTCATGGTTAAACTGTAATCTTTACAGTTTTACTGTGAAATTTCACAGTTCATCATTTCCTGGGTTATTACTCATATTTGCAGACTGTGTGAATATGTAACCAAAGGCTAGTGTAACCTTGTAAATCATTATATTTACTATCAAACAAAATGATCATAACATTTTTCTCAGTGTGTGGGAATACATGATTTCAACACGTATTTACTGTGAAACCACAATGCTGTGTTAATTTACAGTATAGCCAGCCAACAGGTTGAGCCATGTAAATCCTTTGCTATGCCCGCATTGTGGCCGGGAAGTATTGCCGTGTTTATGGTTCAGGTTGTTAACAGCAGTCAGTGACCCAATATGTGATGAGGCAATGTGTACTGTAAAGAAGAGCCTGTCTACATTTTTTTCGATGGAGTGATGTGATGTCATGTGGTGTAGACATCAAAGGCTCCATTCATCATTGTAGAATAGTCCAATAAATGGAAATGTATTGAGCATTCAGTGCGCTGTACTGTAGCACTGCTATTGCAGCCTAGGATGACTCTATATACAGTATACTCTATATTTAATGTTCTGTGTCTTCAACAGAAAGATGGGTCTCCTGCAGCTACTGAAATCCCAGTTTGTGTGCCACTTAGCCATATGCTATGTTTTCCTGGTTAGTGGGGTCCTAATCAACCTGTTGCAGTTTTGTACTTTACCTCTGTGGCCTATCAACAAACAGCTGGCCCGCAAGGTGAACTGCAGACTGGGCTATTTCATCTCTAGTCGTGAGTACACCTTCCTTAAGGCACAACACATTGGCATTTTGCAGGCAATACAACCTGTATTCTAACCTTGTATTGTGTTACCATGGTATTGAAGCCTTCTTGAGGATGAACCTGAACCATATGATTTTTAGGTATCTTGAGGAGGGTGTGGATAAACTGACAGTGACATGCATTTGTTAAGACACATCTGTGGAGTCGTCCATTGAAACTATTTCAAGAGGGCAGGCACTTTCAAAAAAATTACATTGCATGTGATGAGAGGAAACTGTGGCATAGTGGTCTTTTCCACGTAAAATAATGTTCCCCATACTTCAGACCAAAATGCAGCGGTACGTAGCTACAAGCTGTAGAGTGGCGTCTTTTTTTCCATTCTTGTGGTCTAGCCAACTTCCTCCTCCACCTCTTAAGTTTCACTGCACTCTTATCAGCTCATTGTTAGCTTTGGTTGTTCCCTGACAATCCCTTAATGGCGACGTCCACTATTCACCTCTGCACAGCAGCTAGAATGCCCCCAGATGAGCAGATTATGTACAGAGTACTGTGCCGAGTCTGACCCCCATTGGCTTAGTGGAATGCAACTTATTGTTTGTGTTTGAAACGAAACTATTTGCATGACCGTCTGGCTATATGGAGAGGGGAAGAGATGAGTATCCCTTTAAACCATTTATTATAATCCAGGTAAAAAATAAAGGCGCTATATGACTTTCTGCCACTAGATGGCACACTAAGCGCACCAGCATCTCAGACCAAACAAATGCTTGTGGGCCATGCGCACATGCACTAACAGTCATGCAGCCAGCCAGGCTATGAAAACAAAGAACAGAGGAGCTCAGACTGCAACACACGTATGATATCATTCACTGCTCAGAACACATGTGCTCCATTGCTGTATAATAGAAAATAGTAATTTGCTGCTCCTGTATCTGTACACATTTTTTAAATATTATATACAGTAGCATCAAAAACTTTATATTCCTGTTAATGTTTTCTACCTGACTTCTGTTGGTATGAAATGTAATTGAATTATGAGACCTGATGTTTTGTCCTTGTCCTCAGAGATGGTGGCTGTGCTAGAGTGGTGGTCTGGAACTGAATGCACACTCTACACTGACCCAAAGAGCTATCCGCTCTACGGAAAAGAGAACGCCATTGTGGTTCTCAACCACAGCTATGAAATAGACTTCCTGTGTGGCTGGACCTACTGCGAGAGATTCGGTGTTCTTGGTGTAAGAAAAAAAGTAAATGTACATTTCTGCATATTGAGTGACCACGATAATGTCCTAACCCGCTTTTTGTTTTTGAAATTTTCCAGAGTTCAAAGGTGTTGGCTAAGAAGGAGTTGGCATACGTGCCTGTGATTGGTTGGATGTGGTACTTCCTGGAGATTGTCTTCTGTAAAAGAAAGTGGGAAGAGGATCGGAGAACGGTGTCTCAGAGCCTTCAAAAACTGCTGGATTATCCCGAACACTTTTGGGTAAAACAAAATCACTCAGATTTAGATTGATTGTTAAGATGATGTCATTGGAATAACAACATTAATTTACTGTCTAACTTCCCGGGGCCAGTTCCTGCTTTACTGCGAGGGAACCCGCTTCACAACAAATAAGCACCAGATTAGCATGCAGGTGGCTGAAAGAAAGGGCTTGCCCACAATGAAGCATCACCTCCTGCCCAGGACCAAAGGATTCTGGGTCACTGCCCAAAACCTACGGGGAAAAGGTGAGCGATCCAGGGTGAGGCTGCTGGCTGGTTAACTGGACATCGGTGTGATAGGCAATTTGCTTATCGCAAAGATTTGTAATTCAAATGAGATGTACCGGGTTAGGCCAATAACCGCTTTATCTCTTATGTGTAGTTGCTGCTGTGTATGATTCCACACTGAACTTCAGAAACAATGAGCATCCGACCTTGCTGGGAATTCTGAAAGGGAAGAAGTATCATGCAGATTTATATGTGAGGTAGCAGAAGAGTTATTTGTGTAATCACATTTTTTAAGTGAGTTTGGACCAGTTTTCATCACCCATTACGATTGCTACAAAAGCCATATTTATGTTTGTGCGTTATGTTGGTCAATGGTTCACGGGAATCATTAACAAGGAGCATTGACCTGAACAATTGCATCTTATCTGAGAGATCTGACTTTCTGTCTGCTTCCAGGAGAATCCCCCTAGAGTCTGTTCCAGAGGACGAGGCAGGGTGTGCCGCTTGGCTCCACAAACTGTACCAAGAGAAGGTTGGTGTGTGCTGAAATGTCTACCAACCTTCTATTGGCACATAGCCATAACCAAGCTCTGGCTTCTAACAGACTCTGCCATTGTTGTGTTTACTAGCTGCAGTTATGTGCTGGTGCCAGTAGCCATTGAATGCCAGGAATTACCATGAAAGTCCTTTTTTAAAGAAACTGTTTACGGCTAAGCTCAAAAGTCTATGGTTCACTGCACAGTAAAATAGGAGTTGATCATTGTTATTTTCTGGTCTATTGACTCACATATAAAAGTATAAATCCACATTCTACTACATTGACAGAATAGAAGTGTCAAATTTTGTTGAAATGTTTTGTGGGTAGAAAAAAAAACTGTAAAGCGATATTCCTCAAATATTCAAGTACTAAAAATACTTGAGGAATATTGCTATATAATTGATCTACGCACATACAGTACATTGACTTCACTTCTGACTTCTCAGGTTGAGAAGTGGAGGAACATTATACTGCAGCAACCATTGTCACCAGACCAAGTAGTTTTAACAGCAAATACCTTTTTACAGGACACCTTTCAGGAACAGTATTTACAGACGGGCCGTTTCCCTGGCCCTACATTGAGTCCTCCACGTCGACCATGGACCCTCATTAACTGGCTTTGCTGGTCCATGTTGGTCCTTTGTCCACTCGGCCTTCTACTGGGTCAGCTACTCTGCTCTGGATCAGTACTGACCATCCTGGTATCTGTAGTGGTTTGCTCTGCAGGTTAGTGTCAGTTATTGTTCAGGGTTGTTGTCATACTCAACCATGTTGGATGTTCTTCCCTCTATATAATTTCCATTTTGCCCAAATGTTCCATTAAGCAGCAGACTTGACTACCTCATATGCAAGTTCTCTTTTCTGGAAAAGTATCCTCTTAATTGTCACAGCATGCCTCTATCAGCATCAGGAATGCTGTCAGTTCAAATTTCCACAAGCATACATTTAAAGAAACACTCTTCAATTGTGTTATATAGCACACCAAATGTCCACCCCAGCTTAGTTTGTTTTGAATGTGTGGGTAGGACACTGCAGAGTTTAAAACCCAAACACCGTTTGTAATACTTGTTGGTTGAGCAAGGCCCCAGACACACCTGGCTGCTCCACCTGCAGTTGTGGTACAAAACAATAAGGGTGGATATCAGCAGTTTGGCAGCCCTATAACACAATCTAAGTGTTTCTTTAAGCCATAATCCATTTGAATTAGTAGTCTTAACAGGGGTTTGGAAAACACATTATATCAAGGAAGTCACAGGAGGAAGTCCACAAAAATATCCAGAACTACCAGTTTGTGTCAAAATGTCCTTAAATTCTTTTTAAATATGTAGAGTATTAAATGGCAATTTGTAGTCCATAAACCAGTTTGGCAAATGGATCACATTTAGCGTGGAAATAGCACACCGTCTTATTGGACATCTTTAGGCAATGTACTTCTAAATGTAACTTTTTTTTTTGTCCTCTCCCCAACAGCATCTCTTGGTATGCGCTGGATGATTGGCCAGACTGAGATCAAGAAAAGCTCAAGCTATGGCGATAAGGATGTCCCTCTGAACAACTAAAAGCCTGCCTTGTTCACCAGCAGCGAATCGACAAGCCTCAAATCATGCTAGGATGCCGAGGTTGTGGAAAAGCGAGACTGACAAGGCGTGCTTACGGCCTTCTGAGCACAGTAAAAGGCGGGTATTACGTTGTACCTCCAACACATCGGACATGTTGGTAGAGAAGAACCACGATGATGTCAGACATGGGCTTAAACAGGCTTTTTGGAGAGATGAATGCCAAATCAAACGCCTTTTGCACAGTTTGCACAAGAAAATGAAATGTACAAACTAAAATTATTTTGTGCAAAAATTAACTACCTCTTAGACAATAAAGTGCTGCCTAATTAATCCAGTTCATGACAACAGATAAAACACATTTAAATATTTCCTTTAAAAAAAAAAAGTTGTTTATTATTTTTGTACATAGCAAACACTGTACGAGCAGCAAAGGACCAGGTGTGTGTGTGTGTCTGGGTGATTCATGTTCAGCAGCAGGAGGGGCAAGAGCAGACCTTTGCTCAGGTGGCTGGCTAGATAGCATCCCCTATCATCAAGAAGGCTTCACTACCAATGACTTCTTGGCAAGGCAAAGATAAATACATACAAAACAAATCCTTCCAAATGAGTGTTAAATTAATTTGTGTTCATTTCATACAGGTAATATGGCATTTACTAGCATTAAATAAAGCCTGCCACAGCAGCACAGGCAGGACCTGTGCTTCCAACCTGACAAAGGCCTGCTGACATAGGATCGCTTCCCCTGACCCCCACTTAACTGCTCCCTTACTCGCTTACTAGGGGTACGAAGGTCCTAAAAAGTGCCATAGCGTTTGCCCACCCCACATTTCTTTAGAAGAGTATTCCTAATTAGAATTTTGGAAGCCTTCACCAGTGAGATCAACAAATGCGGCTTAATTACTTTAACTTTACAATATTGTTTACAGAAGCATCAAAGCCCATCCTATTCTTACAATATGTACACCTCCCCTCCCCGAGGAACGGGCATGTTGTGAAACACCATCCCTCTATTCAAGGGCAGGACATCCAGTTGTTCTCTGAAATGTTGACATTGTACAGTTCCTCAGTTTAGCTTCATGTGCCTTAAGCCATAACTTCCTCTTCACAGAGTCCACAGTTTCTCCCCCGTACTGACAGCATGTATAGTAGTGCTTTATATCATCATCTCCAAAGCAGGGGTCCGAGTCACTCTTCATCCGTACAAACCTACAAGGCAAAAAAAAAAACAGAAGCAGTGATTAGAAACCATATGTTGACAGTTTCACTTACCAGTTAGAGCATGATTCATGTTATTGCCTGAAACCGCTTTATTTATTTAAGTGCATTTGCACATGCAAGATTACTTGGTCCACTACCGGGGTTCATACATTACAACAAATTAATGTGCACACAAAGTACTGCAATAGAACCACCATACCTTGACAAAGGGGTGGTCCAGCAGCGTGCTAGCGGTCCAGCGGTGCTTGGGTTCGCTCTCCAGACAGTGGCCCAGGAAGTCCTTCCCCTCCGTGCTCAGCTTCTCGGGGATTGGGGGTTTATGACCCATGCCCACTTTGTACATGATCTGGAAGTTGTGCTCGTATTCATGCCAGGGCCTCTGTGGGTTAGAAACACCAAGACGGGCACCTTATACAGACCTGCTTTTGGATTTTCTTGGATAACTTGAGGGAAATTTCACGTGAGGTAACAAACAACACATTTATTTAACTTGTGGATTTATTTTGAGATGAGGAACAAAATATGCCGAGCTTGTGACGAGCCACTAATAGCTGTAGAAAGTCAGAAAAGTACTGAACGATATAGAATTTTTGAAATCTCAAGGACCTTAAAAATAAGCAAAAATGTGCTGTAGAAAGCAGGGCAGATGGCACATATTTGCTATCCTGGGATCTGTCGAGTTACCATACCTTTCCAGTGACCATCTCAATGAGAACACAACCCAGACTCCAGATATCTGCAGCCCTTCCATGACCTTCACCTTTTGCTCTTGTGATGACTTCAGGTGCCATATACGCTGGTAAGAGAAAAGCTCAACATATTACCAGAAATCTCCACAGAATCATGACTCAAGCAGATATCTACATATTAGGACTTGACACATGATCATCATAGGAACCCTCAAAAAGCCTGTTAAATTATAGCAACCTCTGGTGGCGGTTGGCTTTCTAACCTGCTGTTCCAAGCGTGCTGTTCACTTCCCCAGGCATTGTGTGAGCGTTATTCTTCAGCTTGACAGAGCATCCAAAGTCACCCAACTTGATCAGGCCAGAAGATGTCAGGAATATGTTGGCTCCTATTCAGAATAGTGAGTAGTCATTCATACACCCCATAGATCATAAGGTGTGGTTCTATTTATGGTTCCCTATTGTAAAATTCACGTTTTTCCAGTTGTTCAAAGAGTGATGTCTGAATGAACTTGAAAATCATGTAACTGAAATTCCTCTCGAAAAAAGTATAGTCATATTTATCCCTACAGGTGTGACCCAATTTTTGGATTGTAGGTTTCTGACCTATCCTTCCACTCCTAGTCAGTCCACCACCAAAAAATGGAATGCTCCGCTCGAAAAGATAATTTCAATACGGAATGATATGGTGGGCTATTAAAGCAATTTCAGTCAAATTCAATCTAATTTACATACTGACTGGACTTGGAAAAGCTCTCGTTTAACACAAGGTAACAAATGACATCAGTGTACATTATGGTACAGAATTTCAAATATCTAAAACACGCTACATTCCTTTGCTTCAATACATTACTCATGTAATGTGCAGTGCAGTGCATTAGTCCAAAAGACACCAGACAAGTGTAGCACTAACCCTTGATATCACGGTGGACGATGCCGTGTTCATGCAGGACATTGATGGCAGTAGTGATCTGTTTACTGTAAAGTCTTATGACGTGTTCCTGTAGACCCAGCCGGGACACCTCTTCCAGGGTACCCTCGTCACAGTACTCCATGAATATGTACATCTCCTCCTATGTGGCGGGAAGGAATTAATTATAGTAAAGTGCACTCATAAATATACACTGTGTCATGCAGTATGAGGAGGGGTATCTGATGCGTATGTGTTGATTTTACCCGATGGAGCTCTACACCAAAGTAACGGACTAGGTTCGGGTGTTTAATTCCTTCAAATATCTTCAGCTCATCTGCAGTCTCCTTGATTGTTTTGTGGTCGTTTGGCTGGAATCGTATCTGTTTCAACGCAAGGTTGTAATAAGGAAATATGCAACAACAACAAATCCACCATTCTTCACAAGCATTTACTTAAAGTATTCCACTGAGTTGATGGGGTACATACCTCCTTCATAGCCATTAGTTCTCCAGTGTCAACGTTAATGCAGGTGTACACCTTCCCATACTGCCCCTCACCTGTTTCCATAGACCAAACCAATACGTTCATAACCTGTACGCTACTTTAGCTAGCACACACAAACCAAAAAAGAGAAAACGGTGACTTGCAAGGGGCCTTTACCTATCTTGTTGCCCCTCTGCCACTTGAAGGTCACCTTCCGGAGGCCGACGTGCATGACGTTGTCGTAGGACTTGGGCGTGTGGCACACCTGGCCGATGATGTTGCGCTGCTTCATGACAGCGTAGCGCTTCTCCTCAAATGTGCAGATGGAGCGGCGCACAGCCTCCATGGGGCTTTGGCGCGCTGCAGTGTCTGGTGGAGGTGGAAAGACACGAGGTTAGCTCAGCGCTGTGGATCGCTGGAGACGTGCAGTCTGAGCCATCTGTTACGCCCAGCGCCGTCTTAACTGTGTGCTTGTTGGTCTGTGAAGGGGGTCGCTCGCGCTTCGGCTCTGTCTACAGAGGCCACCTTTTAAGTTTGCCTATCATCAGATGGTGCACTTTTATATTGAAATTGGACAAATCTACCATGATTATTGCATAATTCATTTCGGGAAGATGTCCTGGTTGTTGTTTGTGTGCATGTAGATTAATAATAATAATAATAATAATAAATTGCTTTCCAAATCATATTTTTGGGTTGTGACTTAATAACAAATGTGTCCTGGCTTTCGTTATACCAGTTGAGAACCACTAAAGGCCATGGAATTTAACTTGAATAGTGACAGAGAAGCTCGTCTTTTCACTTTGCAGAATGAGGCTCATACCCTTGGACTGGCTAATGAAGGTACGCAGCTCCCAGCTCCTGCGGGCAGAACTGCTTGGGTCTCCCTTGGGATAGGCTGGCTCTGGAGAGATACAAGCAATTAAAAATAACACACACACACACTTGGTCAAATTACGATACTTGGTGCATATCTGCATGCTACACCAACCTTCTCTATCCTCTGTGGGGCTAGAGTGGCGACTCAGTGATTTGAAATTCAGCTCAGCTGCGACTGAAGAAAGACGGTCATTCTCATGGTAACTGGATCCCCTGAAATGAGACAGTTGCCTGTGAGAAAGTATTCTTTAAAGCCAAGTAATACCAGACTGGTGACTGTAGTTCTAAAAAAGGCCGGTCCAATAGTAGTTCTCAACAGTTTTTTTTTTTACCCTTGGTTCCCCAAAATTAGGTGACATTAAGAATTTCTTTAAACATCACATTTTTACCGTATATCAACAAACACAATTTATAAAGCCAAATGAAAAATTACCAACATCACCTTGTGGCCCTCCAAAAAGGTGTGCCCCCTTGTTGAGAGCCCCTGCCCTAGGATGTATTTTCTGCCAATTATCAATCTCTTGGGTAACGCATCACCCATATAATTTTTAATTGTCCTCAAATTCTAAAAAGGGCTAGTGGTCATGAGGTAAACAATGACACCAAATACTGTTAAATACATTTTACCCTAACTTGACTAAAAACCATGTTTAGGTAGTTTAATATGAATCATTTCACAATCAAATAATTCTGCACTTATGCACAATACAAATTCACCCATTAGGGAGCCATTGATCCGAAGCATGCATTAGAGCACTTTAGAATTTAATAAGCAAACCAAAAACAAGCCAAAGATATAATAGCAAGTCACCATGAAAAAGCAAGATCAGTTAATAGCATGAGATGCAGACACATGCCACAGTTCACACTTTCAAAGAGGTAGCATGTGTTTTCATTCTTTCACACAAGGCACAACAGTCACAATGTTGCCCATTATTTAGGTGACAATAAAATACATTCAAAAGCACCATGCACATATTTTACATGGCGATATTCAATTTAGAAATGTCTATCATTTTTATGCAGGGAGCAGTTTAACCCTCTGAACCCTAACCCCCAATTTACACCGGGCGCGTCTCTGTCTCACTACTTTCATATAATGGCTTCTAAAAGCATTTCTGTAATAGCTATCATAAAGTGTTTTATGTCTTTCATATCAGCACCCTCTCAGCTACAATTAGGATAATATCACAAGTTTTTGAGAAACCGTTTTCAAACTGAGTTCAAATAAAAACACTAAATTAATTGAAATACCGCATATTATTTATGTGTATGCGCTCTTATTTATAAGCCATTACTTTGCAAGTTTGCCGTTGTCTTGTACAGCTGATGCCATGTCGAATAACACGAGCCATATACTTATCTCTTCGACAGAATGTTTGGATTATTTGTTTCTAGCTTTAACCATTCTGAAGATACGATACAAAACATAAACCTTGGCAAAACCCACGCCGGCGCGGATCTAGGGTTTAGAGGGTTAACTGATGTTTCAAGGGAAATGGCGTGTAACGGCACAATTTGCCCCTGAACAAGTATTAAACAAACGTTCTCCCCCTTTCACTGCAGGACAACGGTAGGGACGGTAAACTTGTTTTAGCCTTGCAGCTAGGACAACAGCTCCTAGTGGGGGACGCGGGGCAAGGCTACCTGACGTCAGTGGGGGTGCTGCTGGGTGTTTTGTGGTGGCCCTGCTCCCCTGGGCCTGGGGGAACGGGGCGGGGCCCGCTGGGGAACAGCTGGTTCCGAAGGTCACAAGGGAGGCTTCGAGAGCTGTGGTGAAAAGACAAGCTGAGGACCTGGGAGGGCTTCCGCCGTGTGTGTGTGTGAGGGTCAGGTGTCATGTTCAACACGTGTGTGTACAGTATGTGTGTCTCTCTCTCTCACACACACAAAGAAGCACATGTACCAGGAAAGAAACACAGAAACATCCCAATACAATCACACACAAAGCTCAAACTGTACGTCAACCAATTACTCAGTTAAAAGAAGAGCAAATAGCCATGCAAGAGAGATAATGCACACAGACGCTATTGTCAATACCATCAATACCTTCTCCTCACTTACCTGAAGCCTTCAGCATTAGGAATGATTATGTTGGTATTGGGAGGGTCACTATGGGAGCGAAGCGCCTTGAGAGGTCGAGCACTATTCCTTGGTGCTAAAATGAGAAACGGAAAACACCCAACAGGGTAAGGACACCTTCACAGAAAACAATGCATTCTTACATTGGGCTCTTAATGTGCGGCTGTCAATCACAAGAAAATGTTAAGGTACCCAGAGTACAGCACCAGCATTAGTTGTTGTGCTTATGATGCATAAGCTTCTAGTATTGGAAGATAATGGCTACTGCTGGTAAGACTGAAGATAACAGGACATGAGCTGCTTAATAAACATGATATAACACTATAGAGTACTAGGCACAGCAGAGCTACAAGCTCTTCCTACATTAACCATGGCAGCCTCAAGTGTAACCGTGTTTGGAGAAGACCAAGCAACCAGCTACAACATTATTTACAATGGTGTGAGATCTAGCATTTAGGTATTTTTAAATTAAATGTTTTTGGGCAGGTGTTTCCATAGCACTAAATGGGAACAGTAATATAAACAAGGCATACATTTTGGAGGCTATATACAAACAATATTGCAACCTGCAGTGTTCAACCTACATTTGGTTAGAGGCTGCGCCCTAATAAACCAGCAGATGGCAGTGTGACTGCTGTAAACTACTGCAACACCCAATTGCAAAATGAATAGAGTATAGAATTACAACATTGGTAATAGAAATAAACATGCTGTCACCTTCTGAATGAATTTAACGTCAACAATAATATTGTGAAATATGCCTAACCATTAAAATTTCTATTTATTATTCTATTTATAGTTCAAAGTAGAGTTATTTTCAATGGACTGGGTTGAAACATTATTTCTATCTATGTTTTAAAGCCTCCAAAATAATAAAAACTATTTCCCATGTAACTCAGGCAGGTAATAATAACATGAAAGTTACATGACAAAAACACATAACTTTGCACATAAGTTTGCTGTGCTATAAATGTACGGATATCCTGAATTCTTATACAAGACTTACCAATGTAAAGGCCAGTGACTGGGCTATGAGGCTTGCCGATCACATGCCCAATACACTCATTCATCAGAGCTTGTAAATTCTGTGGACAAAACGCAAACCAATTAATCAAACATTACAACTACGGATTACTGGTCAGTGGAAAAGGCGGGAAATCAGGAACGTTACCAAGAAATCATCCTCTGGTAATGCTGATATGAAGGCCGGCTCAATGGCTTGAAGGAAATCAAAACCCTGAGTCGCCCATCTGTAGATGAAAATACCATGAGTGCAAGCTGAACACCAATAAAGCACCACAAAACGTTAAGGTTGTATGTCACTTCCACTGACCACCAGTGGCGCGTTAAGCCACTTGAAGATGGATTGTTGTCACAAGTCCATCTGGAGAGCCCTACATTTAAACGGTTTGTAAAGCGCAGGTACTTTCAAAAAAATACTTTGCATTTAATTGGATGAACCATCTGGTCGTTTTCGCTGTCGGCACACCTAAACCACACCCGTAGGCTATAAACACGGCGCTGATTGGAAGGTTCAGTTGCTACTCGGACACATTCAAAATTATTTCGAGGCTTTCCAGACTGATACTCAGAGCGAAATTAAACTGAAGCTCTCGATATCATCTCGGTTCATATGGTGGTGCTTCATAATATTCTCTTGATGCTTATGTACATATTATCTAACAATGTCAATGAAGCCAGTTTGGAGGAGTAACTGTCATGACGTAACAACTACCTATGCTCTTGCCTGCTGAAACAGCCGGCATATTAGCGAGCACAAAATTGATGATACTTTTAGTGGAAATGCTAAATACTAAACAAAACATGCCTACACTTAACATATACAGTAATAATATATCTGCACGAACAACCTATATATTTTGAAACATACTACTATATATGTCCAGGGTCAGGGTATTACCTGGGCTTAGTACCCCTGCCGCTCTCACACTTGGTCAGGACATAGGTCATCCATTTGCGGGCAAATGCTATGTAGCGCTCCCCAATCCTCTGCCTGAACTCCCCTGACATCAGGCGCACCACCTCCTTGTGGTACTGGAAGAAACGTGGAAAAGATGGGACAGGCAAGCCAGGGCTCTGCAATGCTCTACAATGGCCTCTTGCACCCACTTCCATATTCTAAAAGAATACAGTTTGTGAACTGACACCCGTTGTTAAGCGTAGCAAATGCATGTTCATCTACTGTGGCCTTAGAAATCACTGAGCTATGGAGAATGTTGGGACATTCCAATCCATGGACTGAATAAACAGCAAAGGGAAAATAATGGTGTAATTTTAGAGGGTGTTCTGTGGCCTTGCAATTTCAAAATGGTTTTACTTTATACCATCTCCTCATTCAATATGCATCATAATAGTATTTAAAGGCTCATAATGATTGATTTCCTACATGCAGCACACTCCTATAATATGTATGCATTTAACGTATAGATATTGACGCATATATATTATGCCTATTACTTTCTTAAGCGATAACATACTGTCTGACCCCCCCCACCCCCACACACACACACACACACACACACACAGTGATAACTACTACTTTGATCCTGTCCAGGTGATGTAGACCGTATTACGGTTTAAACCCAGAGCTATCTGCAGTTCTGACCTCAAAGGCAAAGTTGTAGCCCTGTATCATGGCCTCTCTGTAGTACTGCTGCAGCGTGGCTGACTCGGACTCCTCCACCCCTGCCTCAAACTCTGCAGTGAACATGAACTCCACCCGTTCGATGGAGGTGTTGATCTTGATGCATAGCTGCAATGCCTCGTTCTGGGGTAGAGGAGGAGGAGAGAACCCAGTGGCATGGCACAGAAGATTGCATGCATCAGTGTGTGAGAGGCTCTTCTTTTTGACCAAATCCACCACAACAGTGTTTTGAAGTGCGGGGGTGGGGGTTTGGGGCAACGCCGGCAATCTAAAGTGAAAACTGACACCTTCCGATGTTACAACATTAAGGGGAGAGGGCGCATAATGGAAACTTTTACTGACTTGACACAAAAGTTGTTAAAGTATCCTCCTGTAGAAACATGCAAGTTATTTTATCTGAACGCATATCAAGATACTGAGAGTTGAATTTCACTGCTATAATACACTCATGATGCAAGCTACTAAAGAGCTTATGTGAATACCTTGAGCTGCTCCAGGGCACTGGCAATGAGAGGCTGACTGGAGGTCTGCTCTCGACTGAGATACAGCACGTCCTCCATGGACTGCTGGAAGGCCTTACGCTGAGCCACCAGGTGGGCAGACTGCATCACAATCAATAGCATGTTCTCCACCTGAAACAGTAAGCACGTGGTTTTCAGTGGGGTCATTTACTGAAGAGAATATGTCCCATCTAATAGCATTCAAATTCATCTCTTTCAATGTAATCATTTATTTTTTATGGCGGTACAGTTCAAGACCAGGGTCACTAAATATAAATAGACAGAAATGCTGATATACATTTTTAGACAATATAAAAAAATGCTTGCATGCGTGCACGTGACATGTACTTTGCAATATTATTTAATTGCTGTTTTCCTAGCAGCAAATGGTGATCCTGTCTATTCAGAGATCAAACATTTTGATATTCTAATCCATCTGTTAGTGTAACAACCTTCATAGCTCTCAATGTGTCCACCGTCTCCATCTGGGGGACTAGTTTGATGAGCCCTCCGTTCCACTGGGACCAGTCGGAGGCGGTGGCGCCGGTGGAGTCCCCAGCTCCGTGCTTGCTCATGAGCAGGTAGGCGTCCTCGTCGGCCAGCTCGTCGGGCTCCTTGGAGCAGTCTTTTCCCGCAGCAGCGTTCAACAGCTGCAGGATGATCAGCCGCTGTTCCATCAAGGCACAAGGGACAAACACCTCCAGCTCTTCCAAACCCGGAATCTGAACCTGGATGATGGACGGAGAACAGTTAGCAAAACACAGATATTAACTAAAACAGAAGAATAAAAAACAAACAACAATATAGACACAATTATTATATATTTATTCACTTTTAATTTTTGAAATTTACAGCATTTAGCAGACGCTTCTATCTAATGCGACTTCCAAACAGAACACTTCAATAGTAGAAGGAGGTGCTAGGAGGTGCATAAATACTAACAAAGTGTTAACATTTTTAGGGCTTAAGGATAGGGAGTTTTTATTTTATTTTTAAGAGCCCCTTAAACTGTATATCAATGTGCTTTCTACTGAATAAGGCTAAAAACTGTTTACCTTGACATAGTTTCTCTCCTTGAGTGCATCCAGGAGACAAAGCACCCCACTAATAATACTGAAATATGCAGCAATCTCCAGGTCCTGTTCAACGAGGTAAACAAAGCATGTCAGGACAGTACCAGGTCTGCAGAAAGCAGAGTTTAAAAAGGGTCAAAGACAGAGAGTCATTCATTACTGTGCCCTTCATTGTCAAGCAGGACGTGGGAAGATAACCACAAAAAGGAAAAGAATTAGGAGGTTACCTTACGAAGCATTTTGGCAAACCCCAAAGCTTTGGATGCTCGTTCTCTGGCCTCATGGAACAGTTCTTTAAGGGACCGACTAGTCTCAATAACTGAACGCCTTTAAATATAAACAGGATTTAACATAAATATACAGAACAATTACATATTGAGACGAATAAGCTAATTATGTCTTGTGTTTGAACCCCCTACCACCCCGACCTGATCTCATCCGAGGCGGTGCTGTCATCTGCGCTTTCCCAGAATTCATTGCCACTCTTTTGCAAGCCGGCATCGAGGAAGTCTCCAGTAGATTTCAACAGTATCCCAGCAATGTCACTGTTTAAACATTTTTTTTTTTTAAAGAATGAACCAATTAAATGCAACTCCCTTCTAAAATACAGGTTCCGGGTAGACCTGGGTTATATAAATAACTTTAGAGGATGCCACCGAAAATAGCTCATTGTTTGGGTAAAATGTCCAAAATTGGCATCAAGGCCACTAACCAGAAGAGCTTCCCGGACTGGGCTTCCCCTCCGCGGATGTACGGGGTGATGACCTTTGTGAAGTGCCACTCCTCCTCTAGAAGGTTCTTTAAGCTGTGAGAGGCTTGGGGCAGCTGCTGCAACATCTGGATCCAGCTGTGCATGTAGTCAAAGTAGACCTGCCCAGATAGGGGCAGCTGATCAACTGATCGACTCAGGCGACAATGATGCAAAGATGACTTTCCTTCTTTTTTGATAATGGGCTTCAGGCTTTCTCTCTGTACTGTATCTTTCATAATTATATGCAGAATGTAAAAAAAATGTAAAATGGTACTTTCAATATTCAATTATGTTTCAAGCATTTAATATTTTATTAATGGCTGCAGAAATATAGGGTCCAATAAATTAATAATATTCCTCTGAACTGGCATGGATAAAAATAAAAAATAAAATGTAGGAATCAATGATTAATTCTAGCGTTCTGTAACTCTTGTTGTTGTATTGTACTTGTTGTGAGTCTGAGGGTATGTTTGTTTGATCTGTTGAAGAGCATTGTTGCCAAGGAAGTGAGCAGGCCAGCATGTTATGCAAATGAAACTGCAAGTGTTCTAAATAACACACCCTATCAATCCATCAACCTAAAAAAACAGTTCTACTGTGGAACTAATGTTCATTAATATAATATACAAACATTTAAAAAACGCTGTGCTTTATTTGAATAGAACATGCGTTAATGTACATTTAGAGAACCGCATGTAGCACAGATGAG
Organism: Typhlichthys subterraneus; assembly: GCA_027564835.1. Classification (NCBI taxonomy): domain Eukaryota; kingdom Metazoa; phylum Chordata; class Actinopteri; order Percopsiformes; family Amblyopsidae; genus Typhlichthys; species Typhlichthys subterraneus. Next base: position 28,645 of record JAODUH010041990.1, on the reverse strand, counting down.
ATGCATGAACAGATACACCGACATGGGGGGAGCATGGCCTTACCACCAGCATCTTGTGCAGATCTTCCTCAAACTCGTCAATGTTGGCGTTGGTCTGCAGGCCCTGAGCGTCTGTGGCCACGCCACGCAGCATGAACTGGTAGTACTGCTTCATCAGCAGGCCCCCCTTGAGCACCTCCTTACACTCACGCACCAACTGTGGAGCAGAGCACACGCGTGCGCTCTTTCACATGGAGTAGTGCAGGAGTAGTGCATCATAGATGTTAGATAAATAACAATATGCACCACTGGAAAGAAATGCACAAACAGACTAGGATGACAACAATATCAAAACAGATATATAAATAACAATGAGCGAAATGCCATTAAAAACATTTTGAAAAACAAGACTAGCGTAATAATAATAGATATATAACCATATGCACCACTGAAAAATAAATAAATGAAAACAGATAAAATAAAAACAGATATATAAATAGCCCCACACACACAACCACTGAAAACCTTGAAATCATCTCCCAAAAGCAGCGCGACGCCATTGATAAAGGCAAGGGGCTTTCCAGGAGGAGGAGGAATGCTGGGTATGTTAAGCTGAAGGGGCGTCATGGCGACAGCTTACCTGCTTGATACTGAGCAGGGAGGGCTCCCCTGCAGGCCTCTGCTCCAGGCGCAGCTTGAGGCACTCGTGGATGACATTGAGCAGAACGCGACAAAGCACCAGGAAGGCCGGCCTGAAGGACGGGAGGTCCATGTCCAGGAGGTCCTCCCAGGACACCTGGTCCTCCGCGAGCTCCGGGCCGGCCGGCTCGCTGCAGGATGCGTGGCGCGACAGCTCGGGGAGGTAGTCGCTGTACAGCATGGGGTCGGGCGAGTCTGCGAACTGGGAACGCAGCCAGCACAGTCACCTGTGTTACGCTCACAATATTACCGACACCACATTTTGTTACTCTCATGTTTGTTTGATCTAATACTACAACGTGGGGAATGGGTTTGAGTTGGCAGTTATACTCCTGCGTGTCAGATATCACATGGTCACTGATGCAAACAATAACAGAAGGAACTATCAAAGTAATGACATTTTATCACTACAGCGGTGTAATGGATGTTCCATATGAACTGTACTCCATTTTTACCCTCTCTCCGTTTAGCTTCTCCCCAGAACAGATCAGAGACTTTAGCAGGACACGGGTCCACTTTAAATTTAAACGTCTTGGCATATTGGCTAGCGTATTTATTGTTCCACTTGAACGAATCGACTTAATCATGCTGCGGACCAAGGAAATGACTTAATGGCTGGCGCGTCATATCAGCTAAGGCTAATATGATTTAGGAGCAATGATAATGTGCCACTCGCCCAGCGCGGAAACGGAAGAGCGGGCCTCACCTCCTGTGCCGGGCTGTGGCAGAGCAGGGCCGCCCTGGCTCTCTGGAGCGAGCGGTCCATTAGCTTGTGCAGCCGCAGTATCAGCTTACGCAGGCCCATTTGTTTCAGCGCTTTGTCCACAAACGGCCTGTAGATGGCGGTGGGGCACAGGGGCCCCCCGTCCCCCTCCGTCACCTCCGTCCCCTCGGCCGCGGGGAGAAACTCTTCCTCCGACAGCAGCCGGGCGAATTTGGGCGTGAGCGAGGGCGACAGCTCCCCCTGGTGGGCGCGCGCGTCCTCCGCGGCGTCCCGCCCCTCCCCGTCGCTCTCCGCCGTGAACGTGGCGCTGGAGTCGTTCTCCTCGTCCTCCTCGTCGCCCTCGTCCTCCTCGTTGCCGCGGGAGCAGCGCGGCGACGGGATCTCGAACACGGGCCAGCCGATGCGGGAGAGGTCGCGCAGGCCCAGCACGGTTGCCATGACGCGCAGCTTCTGGTTGAGGTCCTGGGTGATGTTGAGCCACAGGCAGAGCGCCTGCACCCTGCCCTGGAAGTCGCGCTCCGCGTACTTCTCGTAGTCCCGCTGGAGCGCCTGCAGCGACGGGTACAGGGCCTCGGCCGACTCCAGCAGCTCCATCACCCGCTTCACCTGCTCGAAGGCCAGCCGCTGCCGCTGCAGACACTCCCTGCAGCCCGCGCCCGAGCCCGGGAGGCCCGAGGCAGAGGCCGAGGCGGAGAAGGTGGCACTGGCGTCCACGGCCGTCTGCGACTGGGGCCAGCCCCAGTGGTCCGCCCCTCCGGCGGGCTGCCCCACGGTGCCGCTTCGCCCCTCCTCCTCGCCGTGGCCGTCCTGGGGTCGCCCCAGGCCGTCGTAGTTGACCTTGAAGTGCAGCACCTCGTGGATGATGTCCGGGATGGCCCGGCGCGCCGTGAACAAGAACAGGTCCTGGTCCCCCGTGGAGCGGCGCGCGTGCCACGCCTGCAGCTCCAGCCAGATCACCTCCTTGTTGTGGCCCATGAAGGCCATGTTCTCCAGGCCCCGCTGCTCCTTCTCCTTCTTCTTGGACGACATGGACGTGAGCTTCAGCAGCAGCCGCAGCGTCTCGAAGAACTTGAGGCGGTCGGCTGGGCAGTCGGTGCGCGACGTCTGCCGATGGGTGCGCGCCATCGGGTGCGGCATGGACACGGGCAGCTTGCAGCTGCTGCAGCCCAGGCTCAGGTAGTGCTTCCTGGGGTCCATGGCGAGGGCGCCGAAGGGGCTCGCCTTGGACAGGGGCTCCAGCATGAAGGAGCCTTCGAAGGTCTTCTTGTGGTCCCTGGCTGAGGAGCGCAGCGTGGCCCTTTGCTTCTGGTACTGCTTGTAGCTGTGGTCCTCGGACGGATCCGCCGGCTTGGGGCTCTCTTTCTGGACGGACGGGCTAGGCTCTGCGGGGGAACCAAAGGCCTCTCAGTGAGTACAGGCAGGGTTAGTCGGTCATTCTCAAACACACTCCCTCAGAAGCTCCGTCACACACATTGAAATGTACTGCGAAGCCAAAGGGAATTGTTCATTTATTTAGAAGTACTGGATTCTTTGTTTCCAGCACGCACAGTAAACGTTAAGCTACCAAAATGCAATGATATACTTGGTGAATTTGACTAAATGTGCATTAGCTTACTAGCCTTTCTTCAGTTTCATTTCGCCGTGAGAGTAAGTCTGGAAAGCCTCGGAATCATTTTGAATGTGACCGAGTAGCATCTGAACTTTCCAATCAGCGTCATGTTTATAGCTATATGGGCGTGGTTCAGGTGTGCCGACCAGATGGTTCATCCAATCAACTGCAGAGTATTTTTTTTTTTTTTTTACAGTTTCAGATGACAACAATTCCTCTGACTTGTCAGGTTATTAGCTTACAATTAGCATAGCGCTGACTATACACTTAATGGTGTCGTGCAGTGCTGTGTGTCACCTACCCTTGTTCGGGGAGCGGACAGCGGTTCTTGCCTGGCTGTGTCTGTGATGTTTGCCGGACATGCGCTTCATCTCACGGCGGGTGGACGGCGGCGACGTGCCGTACTCCGTCTCCTCCTCGTCGCTGGGCGAATCCCACGATTCATCCACGTCGGAGTTCTGCTGGTGCGCATCTTCCAGGGAGCGGTCCTGCCTGTGGACCATCGGGGGGGGGGGGGGCAGAACACATGACAAACCTTCACCTTTAAAAAGTAAGGTGCATGCTCTCTCGTGCGTTGCCGCGCCAACGAGATGCCCACACAGCACTCATCACATCACGCCCGCTGATGTGATGGGTGAAAAACAGCGGGCCACAAAGGTATGGGAGGGGGGTAGGGGGGCAAGGAGGATGGTATGAGCCTGTGAAGGCTGGTGTAGGGGATGGGGAAGAGAGGAACTCCAAACACTCACATTATTTTAAACATTTGCATCAATTATATTTTAAGTTATCTTTTTTTGTCATGTTATTATTATTGTTATTTTTACTGTTGTTATTGAATGTATGTGTTCATCTCATCAACATGAAATGTAAAATAAACAATCAATAAAGTCAGAAGTTTAGTGCGAGTGGGGCAACGTTTTTCAATGCTGATTTCAACAAATATGGAAAGGCATTTCCATACACAAATCGAGGAGGGCACCTTTAATTAATACCGAATGTTTTCAACATCTGCAGCCATCAGGAATATGTGTGTTTGCATTATGAAACGGTTACTGTTATAGCTGCACAGGGGACTGTGCACAAGGTCAGACAGTGCTTTGCCGTGTGTACCCATATCAGCGCTCGGCTAGTCTCCTCTGATAGCACGGCGAGCGGGTTGCTGAGGAGATGCAGGCTGCGGACAGACTGAATGTCTGCGGCTGCTACCTACAGCTGGCTGATGATGAGTGGCCTGTCTCCTGGAGCCTGACTGACTGTCTCCGGCTGCACAGAAGCAATGCATGTGTGCGTGCGTGCGTGCATGTGCGCGTGCGTGCTGCTACCGCAGCGATGCCGATGCAGGATAATGAGCTGCGGGTTCTCGACAGGCACCCTCTCTCGGGGATGGGTAAACGCGACACGCAAGAGGAAATAGTATCCCTGGTTCAGTCGCTCTGCTAGGCCGTGAAACGTACTGCGCCAGGCACACGGGTCACGGCAGTCATAAAGAGTCTACGATGCGTGAAGACAGAGTTTTAAATTCACAAATTAGAGCACACCTGCATTTAAATGTCACAGCAGCCTACCAGTGTCTTAGAGTGACGCATGTTGGGGTGTAGCCATTTGGACTTTAGCTCAACCTGATTATATGCTTACTGCAGAAGTTTGATGATTTCACCAGTGCTGCAGAGAGTTAGAAACAGAGAAAGATATCTAACTAAGAAACCGAAGAATACATGGGGCACGCCTTTCCAGATTACACTGAGCTCTGTTCCTTAAAGCTCTTCTTCTGCTTAATAGGATTAGAGGAAAGCGTGCGAGGGTCAGACACCCTAACACAAAGGGAGAAAGGGAGGCTAGAAACTGACAATTCTATATGACTGTTCCCTGCTCTGCCCTCCATCGATCATGTGACAGGAGGCCATTCCCCGACACGCGCCCAGCAGTGTCTGAGTAAAGGCCGAGAGGGAGGTTTTAGGGTGGGGAGGAGGGGTATCACTTTAACAGGAGGGGAGCTAATTAGGAAATCACTTGCACACGCTTTTCAATGAGAGAAAGGAGCCCATGGAGAGAAAGCCCAGGCCTGCGATGTCCATCTGCCCCAGGCAGCAGTCTCTTACACACACACACACACACTCGCACGTCCACAACCCCCTGGGAACCTGCTCGTGGAAGCACAGGCAGAGCAGGGAAGACACCTGCTGCAAATTTACTGACCTTGCATGCCACGGCACCACCAGACACCAGATGCCTTTAGCCCCCCCTCACACGCCACCACCGCTAGAACAAGTGTGTTTTAAACACAGCCTATATGCTACTGAACACAACAACATTTAGTGCATGTATTGCATTGGATATAAAAAAGGCTTGTTCCGTGCTGCCCGGCTGGAGCACGACTTGACAGTGATCTTCTCGTAGCTTGGACACAAACCCAGCCCAGCAAGCAAACTTAGCTACGCATTGCTCACTGCTCCTTCCTTGCAAACGCTGAAGGACCCCTCCCAAGTCGCTCGGCTGCTAAAATACATACTTGTGCATTATGCAGTACACCCAATGCTGTGCCTGCATGCATGGGCGGGTGTTGTAAAACTGCATGCATGCGAGCGGGAACCAGATTAAGTCTTAGGAAAGGCGCTGCCCCGAGCTGAATGAAGTAACTGAATCGGCCAGGAATGATGGCGGAACTAGTGACGCCATCGTCGACGCCTGCTGTTTGCTCAGTTGCCATGAGACAATTCATGCACGGCCGATGAAAAGGACCAATTGTAGCGCGCGCCCCTCTTCAGGTTTCCTCCTCGCCATGGATTCTGCAGGCAACACAACAGAGACAGGAAGGCGGTGGCCCTCCTGCTGCCTGCGGCTGTGCTGTGATCTCCAAGCTGTGCCTGCCTGCCTGCCTGCCTGCCACTAGTAAATTACCGCTGCAGATGGCGTCTGGCGGCCATCAATGGCTCATCTGATGGCTCATCGGGGTTGTAATAAAGGCCAGCGGAATGTTACGGGCCCCCCCAGGCAGGGACAGAGTGCATAACAAGCAGCACAAAAGTGACGCTTTTCCGTCTACCGATTGAAGCGGCGATAGTAAAGGGTTATAAGGTTTGGAAGGGGTGGTGTGGGAGGAGGAGGGGGGAGCCTGACCTTTGACACCCAGCTATCTGAACCATTGTATATGGAAGGGGCACACTATTGTGTGGTCTCGACACGTGGCCTGGGAGGCCCAAGGCTGAATAGTGCACAGCTGGTTACTGTGCACACTTGCTCACAATGGCCAACGTTTTATAAAAAGGATTTTCAGAGAGAGGAAAATGAGCAGAAGTGTGCTGAGCTTTTGCAAGCACATGGCGTTCCACTAATGGAGCCATTCTGGCATAGCCAGCGAATCTGGTAGGCAAGTTTGGCACTTCGATTACAGCTATTATAAGCATCTGTTGCTAATTCTCTTTGGCAGTTAACAACTAAGGCAGTGAGAAAAGATACCACTCCGCTCCAAATGCCCAATGCCATTTTCATGCTGAAATGTAACCCCGGACAAGCCTCGAGTTTCCCTGAGCAGATCGTTGCCGCGTGTGACCTGCCACCATTCTGTGAAAAGCAGGCAGTTTCGAGGCAGCAGGCAGGATTCCAGCCACACGCTAAGAGAACACAAAAGCCCAGAGGGAACAGGACAAAACTTGACCACACCCTATACAGGAACACTGCAACAGCACCGAAAGTGGACCTGAAATATCATGTTCACATGTGCCTCTCTCTATAGCCTACATAGCTACTGTACAGTACATTGTATGTCATTATCATAATGAAAACCAACTACAGGTATAAGAATGAAAATGTGCTTTCAAGTTGACCATGCAAATTACTTTGAAAGTAAGCTAAGCAAGCCATTTGTCATTTCAGTGTAGGCTACTGTTTGCAGAGTATCTGCAGAATGTGAACTTTCTTCACACCTGCAGTTTAAATTTTGAAGCTGTGTTTATATGAGAATGTCAGAGTAAACAATGACGTAAACTTGAATATTAAATTGCAAACTCACAAAAATGTTCAAAACAGTTAAGCCTTGTGTCACAATACTGAACTACAATATCATATTCGGTTTATTTTATGGCTACATTAAGAAACGCTCAAAAAGGTGGGATAAAGCAAAGCCTAGATAGACTTGCCTAAAGTCCAGAGTGCCAATGATAGAAGGAACATAGCGCTAATAGTTATTAATGAGTTCACCACGAGTGCCTCCGGAGCCAAATACAGCTATGTGCACCACATCCTGAAACCCCTGGAATGCTCGAGGGCCAGAATGTCTTCAGATGGAGTTCAAGAGCAAGACACTATTGACAATGGCTCTCTGTCTATCTATGCAATAGCAGCAACTCGCTTCATATTGAGCAAGAACACAGTCCAAGCTGACATGCTCTCCTGCAAACGTTTGCATTATCTCTACTCTGTAGTTATTCTGCCAGAAAGATGACAAACTGTTATAACAAACACAACAGATATGTATTTATGTTTTCAGGGATGGGGCTGCGCTTAATCGACAGTATGGCCAATGTAAAGAAAACCAAAACTGCTTAGCCCACATGACAGTAAACGATTGATTCGTGTACGGAAAAGTTACGCTAAGCCATCAACCAAAGCTATTTATGTCGAAATAAAATGACAATGTAGTCAAGAAATAGGCTACAAGTTTAACTGCGGTACTCAACGGGCAGGGTAAAGTGAAAGACATAACACCGAATTCCAAAGAAATATGTGTCGCCAAGACACGCCATAGGTCAGGGACGAACACACACAATGACGCAGATGAGCACAACCGGCAAACACATGCTTTACTTTATTACACAAGCGTTATTTTAATTTACCAAAAACGAATTGGGTATAGGCCTATAGTATAACCCGTCCTTTGCAACCAATGACGGAACAACTTTGAATATTAAAGAACCTTTCAAGTAAGAGCTTCTTAGAAATCAAAGTGCACAGATTGGATTAAACACATTCCTCGACCACACGAGCTATGTAAACAAGTCAATATCATGATCCAGTGCAACACAACACGACAGCCGATTTCAACAAGACGTTAATAAACAGTACATATACATGCCAATCAAGTTTGTGCATCGCCACAAGATATACAAAAATGTGTAAATGCATGCTGATTGGTATCACAGATAATCGATAAAACACATGCAATAGTCATTAGTGTAAACAGTCTACAGTTCCGACAGACCATAGGTACCTTATGCGTGAACAATACGCTGACAACCGACCGCTATGTTAACACTACTTTTAATATTACTACCATATGAACATGTTGCACCGTTTCGTTTTGCAACATTTGCAAATAAAGCGGCAACGGTACCTTTTCATTTGGCAGGCATTTTGACCGTCTCTTTCACAAAAAATGAAACCAAGGTATAACTAAACAATTAGCGTGTAAAATTGATTCCAAAAAGTTTGCAACTTCAATGTTGCAAATGTAATAACTGCAGTCGTACCACTATTTGACAGGAAGTTGAATTATACAGGCTGCGCAAGCGCTCCGATAAAGCCGACTACAGTGTCACGTTCAGGTCCCAATCTGGCAAGTGCGAGGTCCTGTTGGTGTAGTTTCTATTCACGAAATTCGCATACCTGCTGGTTTTGTTGCGATCAGGAGGCTCCATAGCAAGGAAAGTTATCCTTGTTCTTTCACGTGCATGGCCTAAACCATGTCTATACTATCTTAGTTAGACTTTGCACCCAAAAATATTTGCAAGAGAAGCAAATATATGTCTCTTTAAAGCACTTTCCATCCACCGGCACAGTTGAGCCTCGCCTGAGCGTGTGCCGTCGCCATTTTTTCGAGCGCTCATTGAGGAGTGCCACTGAATTGCATTACTACGGCAACCCAGGCGGCTCAATAATAGTGCTGAAAGTAGGCCACAGCCCCCCTTCCCACCCCACGATTGCGTTTACTAGTAACAATGAATGATAATGTATTTAAGAATGCACTTAACATCATAACAATATTCTATATATTGTTTTTGATTGTTTGTCCTTAAAACATTTTGAAGACGTGTAAGGAAGGTTTTATATTAAGACCTGATAATGTAATTTATGATTTACAATACATTTAAGATTGTTTACATTGTTTGTACATTGTTCTTTTTATATAACAACAATAGTTATCATAATTTAGAAAATATTTAATGCAGTACAGTAATGTCAATGTCACACATTCCACAACAGCCTTATGTGGGCAGGCAGTGTACCATGGTGTATAGGCTACTATTGCATATTTACTAATTTAAAGTAGGCTCTGAATAACATGTTGAAATAGCCTATCTTTAGAATCTTTTTGTATTTTGCCTTGAATAAGTGACATTTCTTCAAAAAATGGTGATACCTAGCCAACACACAACGTGCAAAATTCCAACATGCTGTGGAATATAATTCTAAAATGTCTTCAGACGAGAGGGGGGGATAGATAATAGAAATAGATAGCTGATGGCTGTACTATTAGTTTGAATGGTTTCTCGGGTAGCTCGGCCGATCTGTACATTAGTCTAGTTAGTAAATGTTTGTACCAGGGGATACCATATACCCACCATACCCACCTGGGAGGAGAGAATAAAGGGGAGGGAAATTACGTCACGCCGCCTCATCACCAGCCGCCACATCACCGCCACCCCCAGCAGGTTACAAGAGAAAGACGAGGAACAGGATATCGACGGTCGAATCATTCATACTTGATGGTTATTGTGAACATATGCGAAAATAGAAGATATTACCTACACTGAATATTCGAATTTAATATTCCAACATTTTGCGGGCATATAGCCTACGTTGTTATCTGACAAAAAACATGATCCAGTCTTTCACTAGCAATTCGTGTGTGCGTTTAATACAGAGTCAACGATCGACATGGTATTTCTTATTTTTACTCTTAGGGTATTTGTTGTACCTTATATTCGGCGCTGTTGTATTTTCCTCCGTTGAACTACCATATGAAGACCTTCTGCGTCAAGAGCTCCGTGCCATTAAAAAACAGTTCCTTAAAGACAATGAATGTCTAACCGAGCAACGTCTGGAAGATTTTTTACAGAAAGCCCTTTTGGCCAGTAACTATGGAGTCTCCATCCTCAATAATGCATCAACAAACTGGAACTGGGACTTTACCTCTGCGTTATTTTTTGCTAGCACGGTGCTGTCCACTACAGGTGAGAAAATATAGAGGTGATGTTGAAATGGTGTAACAATCAGATACCGTGCAGGTAAACGCTAGTGTTGAACTGCTACAGTTTTTATTATTGTTGTGCCAAAGTAGCTATTATGTTTCAATGTAAAACACACTATCACGTGACTAGATACCCATTAGGCTTTATTGTTGTTCGGCCAAAGTGTCTATTTTACCTCCATGGGAGGAATAGAAAAGCAGGAGTTTGTTTTGTTCTTTGTTTTTTTTTTATGCTGGCAGCCCGGCACAACATATTGGGTTAGAAGTATGTATGTATGTATGTATGTATGTATGTATGTATGTATGTATGTATGTATGCATGCATGTGCGTGCTTTATTCTTATCATGCTATGCACAAAAAGCCATGATGCTTGTCTGCCAGGCAACCTGAAGAACTTTAGTCTTCGGTTTATGATCAGTGTTATCAGAGACGTTACATAACCTATGTCTGCCAAACATCTGATCTATGCACACTTAACAAACTATACATGGCAATTTATGTTCAGTTTGCATGATAAAAAGTTATCCAGATTTATAAAACATAATTGCATCTAATTTTCCACAAAACACAACTGAAGCATATATTGTCGCATTGTATCTTATGGTAAAGCAACCGTGAGATTCTACTACCGGTACACACGTCAACCATCTGACAGTTAAATGCAATGTTTGAGTAAAAATTCTATTCAGTGTAGCCATGCATTCTGTCACCTCCGACAGAACTCATTACTTGAAAACATCCATCCAATGAGCTTAATGTGCACTTAAGTCTCACTTCTGTGTGCCGTCAATATGCTGTGGCATTTCTAACTCTCTTGTTAGCTCCACCTGACAATAGCATGTCAGGTTCCCTCTGAAAGTTAAATTGTAGGTGACCTTACAATAGCCTTATGAGGTACTGGACCAATACCTCTGCAACACACAGAATCAACATGTAGCACATAGGATGGAGACAAGGGGTCAAAATATGTCCTTTTTGTTTTTAATAATTATGTTATATATATGTTTTCCCCCTTTCTACAGGCTATGGCCATACCGCCCCGCTGTCTGATGGTGGTAAAGCCTTCTGCATTGTCTATTCCATGATCGGTATCCCTTTCACTTTGCTCTTCCTTACTGCTGTGGTGCAGAGGATCATGGTGTACAGCACACGCAGGCCCATCATGTACATCCACAGCCACTGGGGTCTGTCCAAGCCTTCGGTGGCCATGGTACACGCAGCTGTTCTGGCTCTGGTGGCGGTGGCTTGCTTCTTCCTGATACCTGCGGCCATCTTCTCTGCACTGGAAGAGAACTGGAACTTCCTGGAGTCTTTTTACTTCTGCTTCATCTCTCTCAGTACCATCGGCCTGGGAGACTATGTACCTGGGGAAGCGTTCAACCAGAAGTTTAGAGAACTCTACAAAGTTGGGATCACAGGTCAGTGCCTTTGATTCAACCTGTTCAGGATATTATTTTCTTGTAATATGATATGATATGCATAGATTTGTAGTAACACTGTAGGTTCATACAGTGAATACTTAAAACCCCTCCATCCTCATTGACTCAGTGGTTTGGGCTGTTGCCTCACAGCACAGCACAGAAATGCATTGGCCCTGTCTGTCTGCAGGTAACATCTCTCGCGAGCCATGGCGCGCACCTCCGTTTTTTTTTTTTTTTAACTGGCGTGTCCGGCGTGTTGGGTCTTCTTCACATAATATAATGGAGATGGCCTGCAGAACAGCTGGAAAGATTAGATCGAGAGCGATCGGGACAGAGCGACGATTGCAATCCACAGTTGTGAATATTTTCAGAATAGGCATTGCCTAGTTTCCATGCTTAACAGCTAAATACATCAGAATTAAAACATGAAATAGCCTATTTCTGTTGCTGTGTGATGGTTGGAAACTTCCAGTCCAAATGTCACTTCACGTCTCTGCACTTCCCTTTAAAGACTGTTAGATTTTAATAATAGATAGGCCTATGCATTGCCTTTGGCATTCTAAGCGTAATTGTGGAAGCAGAATTTAAACAGAAAATACAGATGGTTGGAAACCCACCATTCTAAAATTGACATGTCACGTCATGTATCTGTCTATTACGTGCACTTCTCTAGAGTAGACTGAGGTTTATTAAAAAAACTTTAATAATTGTCCTACTAATATCTAGGTGAGAGAGTTAATAAAATTGTCTGGGATGTGAAAACATCCCACTACTCTTTGGCACTGGCTGTGTGTCCAGTGCAAATCATCAATTACGTATGACGTACGTATTTCGCATTGAATACAACTGACTTCTGTGCCTGTCATTAATCTTATCGAAATACCGGAAATACGTTTAAAAATCATATCACCGTTATTGAAAAAAAGTGATATTGAGGTATATATTGATATTTAATTATTGTCAAGCCCTAAGGCAGAGTATGTGTTTCATTATTCATTAGTTAAATTCAATTGCGTTTGTATTAAATTAATTAAATGATCAGCTATTGTAAGCTAATACACTTTCTCAAATGCAATATATCACCTCACATTTCATTATAGCTTACCATTCTCTGTGCAATCTGAAAAAATAATCAGGTTCTTCTACACAGCACATACATAGGAACATAAACAAAGTGGCGAACACTAATCACAACAACAATACTGCTTGGCTTCAGTGTGTGGGGCAGAGCTTTTGAGAGAGTTTGATTTGAGCTCAAAGTTGAGCTGTGCTGTTAAAGGCCCTGGCTGAGCTGGGCTGAGGCTGTACTGGTTCTATGCTGCACTGGACTTGTATAAAGGCAGGGTTAGTCATTTTCGAGAACACTTTTGAGAAGAATGTCCCTCCGTGGCGCCGCTCTACACATCACAATGCATTCTGAAGTAAAACGTAGCAATATGTCTTTGTTGATATGAGCGGCTGTAGCCACTTTGTTTATGTTGCTATTTACGGCGCCAGGGCTGTGTAGAAGTATCAGATGTTTTTTTTTCTCAACATGCACAGATAATGGTAAACTAGTGAAATGCAAGGAGATAGTTTGTGAATTTGACAAATGTGTATTAATTGGTTTATAATAGCTGACTTTACCTTGAAGCTGATTTGGGGCTTGGGCACACCTGTTGGTTCTGGGATATAACTGTCAATTTGATTTTAATTTTAAAAAGTGTCAGGGCTCATTTTCAAGTGATGAGCATTCCGGCTCTTTTTGGTGAGCCAACTCATTAGACTCTGCTTGGCTCTTATTGCTGAGTGATGAGTGCATGTGTATCACTTAAAATAGCCTAGCGTTATATGTTCTAGAATAGCCTACCATTCTTTTACATGGTATAAAAACATCTGTTTTCACATGCACTGTGATGGTTGTAAAGGCAATGGTCTTTCAGTTAATAAATAAACTTTGTCAAACATTTTTTTTTCATTTTTGTTCACATATTTAATTAAAGGAGAAATAATTAAACCACTTGGAATTGGCTTTTGTGTCAGGGCATATTTTGAAAGTCAAGGTTCTAAGCTTTTTACTGATATCATGGCTCTGCATGCATATTCTACTGTTGTCAGAATAGGCATTCGCGAAAGACGAGAGCAGGTTAATGTAGCCCGCTGCGCACGTGCAAATTATATAAATGAAGTGCAAATTCATGCTGAACACCCAGTCCTGACAGATAAATTATAGGCTATTATTCTGTTTGCCGTTAACTGCTCTGACGGGAACCGGCTCTCATCGTTCACTTACAGGAGGCTCATTTGCGAACGACCCATCAGGAATTTTCAACCTACAGGCCTAGGTTATTGGCATTGGCTCAATGTAAACCCTGGTGGTTACAGGCCACTAAACAGTTTCTTAATATCTCCACCCAGGAAAGAGTTAAGCAAAAACTCCATCTTTAGTGATCGTATAGACTGTTTACATGTGGATGAAAGGCCCAAATGCATGGGGGGGAAGCTACGTATTTAAAAATACCATGTGCATGCGGACTATTGGCAATAGTCAAATACACAAAGCTACAACTACCTTTCCAACTGTCGTTTTTATCAGACTTTTGTCCCTTTTGAGCTGAACATTCCTTTTCAATTTGTGTTAACATGCCCTAACTTGATTGTCTCTGACTGGAAGTGGGAGGTGTTACAATCCAACAATGATGTCACACCTAGGGGACACATCTTACTGGGTTGTTCAATGTATACATCAAATAGAAATGGATTCCATCTTCGAGATTAGGCAGACAGAAGCACACTTGATATTATAATGGTCTACTTTGACTTGATTTAACCATATTACTGAGTTTATATTTAATTACTATAACCTGTGTCCTAACTTAATAATAATTAAAACTCATCACTTTGCTCAAGACAAAGGTCACAGTTATGGTATTGTGATTTACAATGACAATTGTGACAATGGTCTATACTTGAATAAAAGACTACAATGAAAAGGCAGGTAATTCAGCAGCCTTTGTGCTAATTGCCATAGCTGTTTTTGTCAGACATGTTAAAACCTACAATACATAACATTACTGCCAATGCAGGCTAGCGTCTTTCCATAGCTACAGTAAGAACCTTTTTGCTACACCCACATACAGAATAGCTATACCAAAGCAATTTTAACTCAATCCTGATTTGAATATTGTATAGTGCATAATTCATAGGTGAACCTCGGTTAAGTAGAACTATATTTAATTGTAACATACAGCATTTTGTCTTGCAACATGAAAACATGTAGGCATACACAGATAGAATATTCTCAGTCATCAGCACACATTTCCCAGTTTGTCAGACACGGTTCACAAAATATGACGAAACTGTATTCGAGGCCATAGAACAGCAGAGCACAGCATGTGAAATATGCAATCATGTAAAGTGTACTAAAACCAAAAAAGCAATTTTACAATATTGACTGTACAATTACTGTACAATTACCTGCCTTTATATCTGTATATTTAAGATGTATTATTATGGTTTATACGCCTACATATGCTACTGCTAATTAAGAGTGTCCCCTCATTTGAAGGCATGTTACAGATGGCTTACTAAATGTGATAAAGTATCTCTCTTCCCCCACAATAGAGAAAGATGGTGCTGTTTTGTTCACATTCAATTCAGACTACTATCAGCAAGCAGTGTAGGGGGCTGTGCAACGTCACCTGACATGACCATGTTAAGCATTTCCTTATTTCGTCATGGTTGCATTGCCAGGACAATGTCTAGTGAGCTTTCTTTTCATTGCGTTATCAATTTCATAAGCACCCATATAGGCTTTTGTAAAAGTGGTCAGCTACCTGCTGCCCCCTTGTGGAAGTATATGCGAACAACATGTTTAATTTGTATATTTGAGGATTCATGTTTTCAGCACAGCCAGTACCATCTAAACACCTTCTATAATCCTTTCCCTGTGTTTGTGTTAGTGTACCTAACCCTGGGCCTGATAGTCATGCTGGTAGTGCTGGAGACGTTCTGTGAGCTACAGCAGCTCAAGCGGTTAAGGAAGATATTTTACCTGAAGAAGGAGAAGTCCCAGGACCGCCTGGCCATCCTAGAGCACGACCACCTGACCTTCGCCACCGTCTCTGACAGAGCCACCGCCCACCACGAGGACAAAACCCACAACTTTGTTGGAGTCCCAGATGACCCTATGATCCAATGAACAGGGAAGCAAACCGCCTATTTTAAAGGGACACTCCTCGATTTGTGTATGCAATTACCATTGTGGTTGAAATAAGCGTTACAAAAACCTTGTCTGGGGCGTGCATTCCCGTGGGGCTCATTGGGGGTGCTACAGCGCAATCGAGGAGTGTGCCTTTAACAATGAAAATGTGAAATTAGGCGGGAGGGGGGAAAGGGGGGTGGGGGGTGAGTACGATGTTTACATGAGTCTCTTTAGTATGAATTTCTTTTGTTTTGTGAATGGTTACTGCTCGTATTCTTTGAAATTACAAATTCCAGTGTTACCTTAGACTTATCTTAGTATGTGCACCCAATAAGTGACGTTATTAAAAGTGGGGGAAACAAACTAACAAAGGCATAGTTCTTTAAATAAAATTATTCTTATACTTCAACTGTTCAATTTCAAACAAAGAAACTAGTATTTGTCTTGTGTAGCAGAAGTATCATTGTAATGTAGAATGTAGTTCCTTTTATAAAGATGTTTTACTACCTTTTTTTTAAATTTGCATGTATACCGTTTACACGGCTCTCCAGAATTATTAGCAAGCTACTAACAACATCAATTTGAATTCAGTTTGTTGTCTGGTGGATTTCAGTTATTTAAATATTGCAGAGATAACTAATGTTAATCAGTACTTTAATTATGTAATTCATCAGATGCTTTCACCTAAATGAATGTCCAATGAGTACAAGTATTGCAAGGAGCAGATAGGTTAGACTATCCGGCCTATACAGTAAATACTTTATAAAACATGCTCAGTGAAGCCTTTTGGAACATTTTTATATAATTGGACCAGGGTGAGCATTCTAACTGTCTAAACATCATCCACTTTTTATTCTACATTTTTAAGAAAGAGAATTAGAATTAAAATAAAACCAATCGAGCAGTTTCAAGGGTTAAAGCAATTATGAGTTAATCTTTATAATTGGTCGTAATAGTATATATGCACTATGGCAGAGGTCTTCAACAGGTGGTCTGGGACAAATAGTTTGGGAGGACATCCTGCAGACCACCTCTCAGAGGACCTGCCTCTGAGGACCACCTCTCAGAGGTATTGCAGGATGTCCTCCCAAACTATTTCATGACAAATTTAGTGTCAGAAAAATAACATTAGCATAAATACAAACTGTGCTATAAATATTTGTAAGTCATTATTTAAATATTTATTGGCTTAGTTAGTGGTCTTCTTTTATACATGGCACTATAGGCCGCCCAACAAATGATTGTTGGCCAGGAAACTAATTAGTGTGCCATGTTTCTATCAGCTATGAGGGTCCTTGGCCCAACAAATTTTGAAGACTTCTGCACTATGGCATAAAAACATTGGCTAAGATGAGCCAGAAAACTTATTTTAGAGTATTATAACAGATTTTGCTAGTCCTGTTGTTATTTGTGGAATCCCAGTATAAGATTAATATACAGTATATGTGATTTGTAAATGTGTAGTTTAAATTATACCAGACAGCAAATTTAGGCAGTGTTTTAATTTAGAATAAGATTCATTTCTAAATTGTTTTCTCCAGAATATACTATGGTACATCACTTAAGGCTTTGGTAAATTATTCTGGAGACACAATCACATTTATAGATTATGGAATAAATGAAGAGCATTGCTGGTGTGCAACCCAAAGGTTGCAATGCTATTTTAAAGTTGTTGTTGCTTGTTTGAAAGTGTTTGTAGACATTGGGGAAGGGACTTGAAAATATTTGCACAGTTAGAAAGGGATTTATTAGATTTGGTGGGGTTTGGTAATGAAAAAGGTAATAGGTTTACCTAATATGTATATAAAATATTTGTAATAGCTGTGGAATTTGTTTCAGCAGAAAATGTGTAAAGGATTCCATCTTTTTTCTTTTTCTTTGAAAGAATAGATAGGTTGAATGTACTGTTTTTAGCTGCCGATGAAAAACTTGAAATCTACTTAAAGGATTCAAATACGTTTTTGTAAGATATATTTTATTGAAAATGTTTCTCCATTCATTGTGTACATCAGGGAAAATTAACATATTTAACAGATTAATACAGTCCTTCTGACTGTCAATGTTATGCTTTGGGTATATGGTCTCACATTTTGAGTCAAAGGGAAGCCTGCATTGTAAATAATGTATATGTTGTATTAGTTTGATGTAAGCCTGATTTCCTGAAAATATTGTATTTATTTTTATGTATTCCACTGTATTTGCTGTGCATATTGAAGGTGTTGAATCCTTCCCACAGATCTGAAATTGTGGTTGTCTTATTCTGCTACAGTCACATTTAGTGAAAATGCACGAGACTTTTACATGTTCCCCAATGTGATGTGTTGGGTTTTTTTACCCGGTGTGAAGTGAAATATGGGCCAGCCATGGACCCAGAGTAGATCTGCTGTGCTGCCGACGTTGCTTATGTATATTTCAAAAATTGCATGTACTGTAGATTGGAAACTGAACTTGTGTAAGTGAGCTTTATAGGGGTTTTATCTATTTTACATTGTATGCAATCCATTATCCTACATACCATTATGTAGGACCTGTGAACAAATACAATTAACTGGTATTGGTATTATACAGTGTTCTGTTGAAATCTAGAACACCCATGGTGTTGATGATGTTAGCGTTTTAGCAATTTTGCCATAAGATAGTAAATGTTTCAAGGACTACGAACTGGAACACGTTAAACGAATGCTCTTCATTTGTATAGTGTTCATACTGTACAAATACTATTCAGAACTACATTGTGAATATGTACAGTACATAACCTTGATGTAGTTTATATAAAAGCTGTTTCACTGCAAGAAGTTGAAGGAAAAGCTAATTTTAAATATACACTGTATAACATCAATATCTTAAAAAATAGCTTTTCTGTCACTGATTTCTGGTTTGGACTGTCCAACCATATATGATTCTAGTGTGACAGGGTTTCCTACAAGCTGCCAAGCACGTTGAATACACTTTTAGCACAGGTTCCTGAACAAGAAACTTATCTGTAAGGCTTTATAAAGGGGGATATTGTCTAAGAGAACAGTCTGCACAGAAGACAGCAGATTACTGTTATTTGCTCTTGAGATCCTTGAACTAGTTCTCAATAAAAATGGGCTTCAATGAATCTAGGCAATATATTGGAAGACCATTTTCCACCACTTATTAAAACACATTCATGAATGAGACTGCCTAATATTAAAGGTATCCCTCTAAATGATCATCCATGGGTAAATGAGTCAATGATTTGAACATCAATGCAGCATATCTCCAAAGAAAAGACCCCTTAGCATCCATAATGAACTATCAAATTGTAATGAATGTACCATTAGGTGTACCCTGACGATGAGGCTCAGAGCTCTTATCGGTACAAAGCACAGTGTATTCTTTGGGTTGAATTGTTACATGTCATTGCATTGTCACAGAAAGAATAAAGGGAAATGAAACATGATGGACTCATCTGATCTGTGTGCACATCTGTGCCATATAAACTGCCATTTAATCGACAACTGAACAATATATAGTTTATCATAATATATATTGCGCATGTCTGTGTACATGAGATGTGCATGGTTCATTGTGGCCATGTACATCCATTAGTGATGGACTAATGTACATATAATTGGGTATGAGTTGTGGTGCTGGGAGTTCTGGCAAAATATAGTTGACCAAATGCACTCTGACCCCAGAGACTAATGCCACTTCATCTTGGACCTGAGATGTGTACATATGGAGAACATGTGAGATTGGCATGTATGAAAGGCCTTAAATGAATATACTTTTGCTCATTGAAGTAAAAAGCATTGATAACGTCATTTGCAGTTGAGATAGTACATGATACACACAGAATGTGATGTGAAAGTGGCTCACACATTTCAGTGTGAGTCACTTACTTATAGCTTAGAGAAACACTGTTGCCAGGGAAGCAGCATACACATGAAAATATATTGCCTAAATGTCATATGTGCGTTTATGTCCATAAGTAGGTTAGAAACAGAATAGAGTTTATATGCCGAATAATAGCACTGGGTGGGGATGTTAAGGGCGTGGCATACATCAGACAATATATTTTGTTTTGTGGCCCACATCTAACTTTCAACCTCTTGGTGAAACCAAGCGATTAGTTTCTCTGCCCACTCAAATCTTGAAGTGCTGCAATCTTTATCTAGGTTAAAATAGTATGTATTCACCTTTAACAACAGAGGGTGTTTCTGTTGACAGGTATACATCCCATGGTAGAAACGTGATATTGAAGTATGTTGTATGTAAGACTTTGTTACACAATAGTGAACATGTTTCTAAATACTCTGCATTCAAAACAGGCAGTTATGCAGAAAATTAAACCATTGTTACACAATCTTCGAGCTGAGATAAAGCACCCCATAACCTTGGTGATGGGGTGCTAAATGAACCCTTCAGCAGTCCTATACAACTTAGAGTGACAGGTCATCTAATGCAGACAAATGCCCACACTTTCGCTTCTGCAGTTGCATGTACACATGCACACGCGCACACAATGTCTCCCAAAGGGTCCATCTGTACAGTAAGCCGGAACAGACCAGATGAAGCTGTGTCATAAATATTGCCATTTGATCATTCTCCTTCGACGGTCCAAAAACCACAGCCTTGCCTCCTGTGAGGAAGAAACCGTCAAGACATGTTTATATTTCAACAGTGAAAGGATTTGTTTAGCAGCCACTGGTCTTGCATAACATTCACTGTTGGGCTGAGAGACATTTCTCTATATACAAATTATTAATGGGATTGTTATGTATGTTAGGATGGCTGCAATTCTAGTTCAGACCACGAATGCACAGCTGTAGCTACTAAAATGAATAAAAGGTCCTTATGAGATGCTGTGTGCCATTGAGCAAGTAGACAGTAAATATTAAAGTCAGTAAGTATTGATGATAATTCATCATTAGCACACCTGCAAATATCAAATATACAAATATGTTGGTACACCGGTGACATGAAAATGCTGGTTGTTTACACCTGTTTATAATGTTACACCAGCAGCAGGATAGTATTAACTAAGGATGGCACAATACAGTTTTTTCAGTCTCGATACCAATCCAGATACCGGCACTTTGGGTTATTGGTCCGATTCCAGTGATAAATTAAGTTTTAAGTTAAGTTGCAAAGTAAATGACAGTCAATTTCTATTTTAGGACTTTTGGATGCATTTTTGAAACCTGTTGCTGATAGTGTGGCCTGGTTAGGTTAGACATGGCTGATGCTTGACAGTAGACCTCCGCGTGTAAATTAATTTAATTGGATCAGCCCCATGGATCGGTTACAACTGTCCAATTGTCACCGATACCGATCCAGCTATTTAAGTCAGTATCGAAACAATTTCCGATCTCACTATCGTATCGGTGCCATCCCTAGTTTTAACTGCTGCAGCATGTACTGTCTGCTGTGACATACACTTTGTTGTCCAGAAATAGATTGCACATCAGCAGAATAAAAATAATTCAGGCTTCATGTGCTGGGTTTGTAAACATGTGTTGTTCCTTTAGCTTGCTCTCTAGAGGGTCTAGAGGTCAAGGGGTCTTTTGGGTCAACTGAGGGCGCCGCTGGCGTGATCTACCCTATAGCACTGCTTTGTGATGGTGGCGGGGGGCTATTTATATCCCGACAAAGAGACCGGGGACTGGGAGACTGCAGGGGTCCTCCAGCAGAAACATTCCCCATTGACTGTATACAGCAACGAATTTACTGAAAACAGGAAACACTGTTTCTATTGGACGCTTCTCTGGGATGGTCATTTATTTTCTAGTTGTCCAGGGTGATTGTCAATAGTAGGAGGTGGGTCGTCTGTAGAATCTTTGTATGTATGTGCGACCCCTGCCACACACACACATCCTAACTGGAGCTTGTCAAAGAGGTGAAGGCAACTGACAGTGGCAGGTAGGAGAGAGGTCTGAGGAGATGGAGGAGTGCTTAATAGGTTAGCATTGCAGCTATAGGCTTGCCATGTGTGGTCACTGTTCTACAATGACACATCTAGCTCTGCTGTGCATGGGGGTTGTTCAAGATGCAACGATGTGTGGTTAAATCCCAGCATGACAGCTAAACTCCATCTGACTATGAAACAGGGGTTGTTGTTTGCCATTCAATTTGCAGTTAAACAAAAGCAGAGATACTGCTGCACGCAGTTCAGCACCAACCGTTGGCAATGAAAAACATATTACCCGGTGGCAGTGGGTTATCGTATGAATTATTAACTTCTAATGCTAAAAGTAGGACTTTTTATTGCTCTTGAAATGACACAACTGTGTGTGACGGTTGAAACTCATTTCAAGCCAAATTTGACCCCCGGCTATTCCCCTGGTGTTACTTCTCTATGTAATATCACTCAATCTAAAAAATAACAGGGCTTATTAAAAAAGGCTCAGCGCCTATGTTCCCATGAAAGCATGTTTTAGTCTACTGAGTGATGCACATTAATATTAATAGCAGTTCAATATTAACAGACAGGGGCTTATTTAACTTTGTGCGGACCACTAACTAGCTGGCTCTCTAGTTGGGCACAGTGCAACTGGATACATTCCACCACTATTATCCACATGCACCATTTGGTCGTATGCACATCACACCTGCTACAATCACTAAGCATGTGGATATGCTGTGATTAACGTGAGTTCTACTTCACCTCGTGGGTGCAGACAATCAACTGCACCTTGCCACACTGTTTCCGGCCAAGAACTTCATGAAATATTGATTCTAACAAGTGAGAGGATTTACCTTATACTGGTTAAATCAATGTTACGACTGGGCATTGGGGGTTTAGAGAGACTACATCCAAATGCCAATGACAACACATCACCATCTTCTCGACTGTTTTTGGTGTTTCTGTCCATACACACCACGCAATAATCAGAGATCTGATTACAGATCATTCTTAAGATATTTAATATATTCTGTTTTACATTATAAATTTTACCTTAAATTAATATCGTTCACATTCATAATTAAGTTGGTTAAGCACATTGTTACTAATTTCCTATATTTAAATATATAATGTATAATGTATTGCTATTATGGAAGCTTTTAAATCTGCTTTAATAATAATATAGAGTTGTGGTCCATGGATGTCAGCACAACAGGGAAGTTTATGTGACATTTTCCAGAATAAAACATGTGCTGTATGTGACCCAGTTTTACTTCAGCCCACGTATAAGTATTTCTGTTTCATGTAAAGGTGTTATTTAAAATGTATCATGTTTGTCCTGATTTTAAGAGGAAGAAGGTATCAATGAAAACATCAGACAACATCTTAAATGTGTTAATAATTGTGTGCACTCTTTTCTCTCCAATTTCATCATATTTCTTGCCCATGGCTGATCCATATTTAGAACCCAGTTAAATGCCCCGTAGATTATGCAACTATGAAGCACTGTTGGAGTCAAAGATGACTTACTGGATGATAATTAATTATTTGAATATGCATCTTGCATAATACAAATAACATTCAATATAAAATTGAGTGCTTTCATTTGTTTTATAACATGTATTCTGAATTGCAGTCATTAGTCAAAGTTGGACAACATGGATAGATTGTTCCTAAGCTCTCCAAGGCTTAGCTTTGAAGTGAGACAAATTAGAGTGGGGCAAGATGTCTGTCGATGTGAGGTGTTGTCCTTTGTATTGATGACAAGATGATCCCTCTGTGGTGTGGCCGTGCCAGGTAACACTATTCTTTGATCAAACCAGCAGTCATATGCATTCACTTAGCGCGCTTGCTCTAAGTGCTAAACTCAGTCAGGACCCCGCAGAATACTGTTACAATGCAGAGAGTGGACCGGAGATCAGGGACACATGGATGACCAGGCACAGTCCCACTGCATGGATCTGCATACTGTAAGGCTTCAGTTACCTTTCAAACTTAACATAGTGTAATCATCTACAGTATTTTCATCTGCTCAAAATTTGATTTGGATTGAACTTTTGAGAAATGAATGAATGTTAATGAATGAGTATTTTACAATGTTTAGCATTACTTTGGATTGTGTTGCATTACTTTATATCATCACAATAATTAATAATGAAATGTTGTTTTGATGTTTTAGGTTTGGGTACAGATATCCATCATTGAATTTGTGCTGTACCTCTCAGCCATTCTCCCATTTTAAATATGGCTATAGGGCTTGTCATTGACTTGAAATGCTGTCAGTCTGTTTTGGTAGGAGAGCTGATGAATAATAGACCACAGAAAACCCCCACTGAATAACCATAACCACAGAGCTTCAACCACCAGGAAAATAATTTACTACATTTGAGATAAGATCATTACTACATCAAAATATAAATAACTTAAACAAACTTTATTGTAAATATATAAATTATCAATTTTTTAAAAGGCGAACGAAAACTCACTTAGCACAAACATATCATGGACAGTGACCATACTGAATTAAGTTTTTCATTTATTTACCTTACCTTGCCGTAATTACAGTAACCAGTAGCCTACAGTAATTAGTGATATCTAGATTGTATCCAGTAGATGGCACTGTTGTTGTTTTCTTTAGACCCGATGTGTAGCAGGCAGCATCTGGAAGAGCGCAAATACCCAGGCACATGCTTGTTGGGGTGATAGGGAACAGGACGATGTTAATTTTCTCCGTAAATCTCGCGGACATACTGGATTTACAATAGTGGGTCAGCGTTGCCCCTTTAGTGGTCTTGACCATGTATGGAGATGGAGAAGGCACTGTGTGGGACCGAGTCGGGCGGCCCCGGCGGGACTGCATGTGTTACCTTGGACCCCCTACTTTGATGCCAATGTAAGAAATATTAACTTTTAATTCACCGTAAAACATACATGCAGATACAATAATCAAAATACTTAATTGCATGTAAGATTTACTGTTTAGTGTAGACCTATGTGTGTTTTCTACATGATGTTTTTTGGGTCGATCTGTGGCTTAGCCTATTAGTTTTTCAGTAGGCCTATAAATTATAATATAGGTCCAAGTGGCATAGCCTATAGGCTACAGGTGGTTTGTCTATATGGGTATGAGTAGCCTATAGCACTCTAAACGTGATTTGATTCAATAGTAGCCTATTATTACTAAAATCTGTAGTTTGATGTGGTGTGTAGCTTATTGTAAAGTGTGAGTAGCATATTTTACAGACATGCGTAGCTTAGATATATCTTGCCCTCTACTGCCTTGAATCCAACTCCAACTGTCACAAGTGTTTTTTTTTTTTTTTTTTTTTTTTTTCCGCGTCCTCCCAAAACGCTCATGATCGATTCATTAGTAATACATATATCTATTTTTTACCCATGCTATCGTTTTAAAGTTTAGAATGACCGAGGCAACAACGAGGGAATAAGGAATAAATGAAAAACGTTTAATAATAATAAAAAAAAAAAAAAACACAGGCATGAAAGCAAAATAACCTGCAAGGGTTAGACGAAAACCAAACACTAGACACACTGACAGCAATCATCCACATAGGAAATGGCATAGGTTATGGAGACCCTGATTGTCACCTGTCTCAGATCAGCTGTCAGTACTCCGGGAATGATAGACACTGCCCCGCCTCCTCGGGGCCATAATCCACCCACTCCACCAGATGCTGGAGCAGAACCCGACGCCGCTGGAAGGCTAACACAGCCTCCACTGCATATGCCAGACCCCCCTCCACCTCTAACGGCGCCGGAGGAGCAGCGGCCGGGTCACGCCCCCCTAGTGGACCGGGGAACGTAAGAGAGGTGGAATGTAGGATGGAGGCGATGGTACGGCGGCGAGAGCTCTAGGGTGACTGACACCTCATTGACCCTCCGGAGAACCTTGAAGGGCCCCACAATACGTTCACAGAAAACAGCTGGGGAGGTGCCGACTTCCATGACGAATGGCTTGAAGGGGTCCGGGTAAATCAGGAGGGGTGCCGACGTGAATCTCCTCTTCAAGTCGGCCTCCGAGGTCCAGCAGAGGTGGCACGGTTTTCCTTGCAACAACCATGTGATGGGAGCTGCGACCGAGCTGTATTTCTGGATGAACTGGGCGAACCCCAGGAAATGCTGTAGCTCCTTCACAGTCTTCGGTACTGACGGCCTCCACCTTCAGTTCTTCCATCCTGGCGCCCTCTGGAGTGATCCGGTATCCCAGGAAGGAGATGACGGCTTGATGGAACAGGCTCTTCTCCCCCTTCACGAATAGCCTGTGCTGCCGCAACCGGTGAAGCACAGCACACACGTGGGCCACGTGTTCTGAGAAGGTTGGAGAGTAGACGAGGATGTCATGCAATAGTAGCAAGACCAGTCGCTTTCGTTTAGTGTCTTTTGCACAACCTGGACTTTTACTCTTTATCATCTCTAAACGCAATGACAAATGAAGGATGAAGGTTTGCCAGTATACGCGCACCCAGTGCGCTGGTGCGGTGGAGGGGACCTGGATGGGCCTTTATCCACTATGGAATTCATAGCATTGATTTTACAGATACATGTAATGTCTTAGTGACATATAAAAACTGCTTAACTGTGCGTCCACCTGCTGTCTTTCTTTGTAACACTGCTGTCGGTTGTTCTCTATTCTCAGCGGGGTACGCAAGTCGCCTGATGTGAGCCCCAGAAGGCTTTCAGACATCAGCCCTCAGCTCAGACAACTGAAATACCTGGTAGTGGATGAATCCATCAAGGAGGACTTGAAGTCGTCCCGCTCCGTAGAGGATATCAACAGCGCATCCATAGAGGAGCGAATATTGCGAATAACTGGCTATTATGGATATCAGCCATGGAACGCAGTCTACAATAGTAAGTCAACAATTCCAATAAAGATGTTCAATAGTCAGTATCCAGAGCCTATGCATAACGCTTGAGATGTTTTGTGTCATAAGTCAGTATAGCTACACCCAAAGCATGGTCTGTGACTGGATGTCAGATGTTGCAATAGACTATAGTCAACCATGTAGTCTGGCCTGTTTGTGCCTAGACTAAGCAAGATGTTAAACAATATGTATCAGTTATTTCATTAGTTATAGCAGAATAATCTGGAAAGTCACATAAATATGACTTGTTTTCCACATATATGGTGTCTCCTTAGAAATGTACTGTATAGTGTTTTTTTTATTTGTTAGCTTATTTGCAACTATGATATTCATTTGCAAATGAAAGTCATAACAGGAAATTCCCAAACAGTTTCCAAACAAAGCATGTTGAATTTATTTAATTTACGGTGAATTTATCTCAAATACATGCTTACGTTATTTTACTTCAAGTGGCATCACAGCTTGTTGCCTCTGTGTATCTGCAGACAGCGATCATGCTATTGGAATGTGACATTCATTACATTAGGCAAAATTCTCAACAAGAGAGTAGAAAAAATCCACTATGCATTGCTGTAGGACAGCCCTAAAATACCTTCTTCTGCAAATTGTAAGATATTGGAATAATTGTAATATTTGAGAATATCTCCCCACAGTCTGCTAGAGGTCTATTCTGTGTGCGCACTGAAAATAAATCTGGTTCTGGCTCTGTGAATGGGACCACAGACATAGCGGTGCATGTCCAATAGCGGGGCAAGGCTTCTGAGGGTGCACCCTATGGCATTAAATGGAGAGGTCTTTCTCCAGCATTACTGACTCCACATATGCCAATTCAATAGATATGTTGTGTATGTCATTGTTCAACATGCTTTAATTGACTTTACCATATATACAATATGTACTCTATGCCCTCCCGTATAGGCTCTTTTTATTAGTCTTAGCTGACCTTCTAAAAAAGAAATTCAGACTCAGCACGTGGATCTGGTTGTTTCACAGAGTCAGTCATATAGGCCTACTATCCAGCTATTAGGAAACATACATGACCAGACTTAAATGCTGCTTCTGGTTGTTACCTTCACATGTATCATGGGTGAGGTGCATCTGTGGAGATTACCTAATGGGTCCTGTGTCCAAACAGTAACCGTAATCAAGAGGCTGATAACCTTTGTTTCATAGTGAAAACCACAGACTGTATGAATGGACAAACCCTCCGTGATGGCACCCATAGGTTTTCTCAAGCACAGGTTTGAAGAATGGTCATATAGAGACACAACATTTTTTGTGAACCAGCATGTAAACATATTTATTTGTGCTGTAAATTTGGACATTTTAACATGGGAGTCTATGGGGACTGACTCCCATTTGCAGCCAGCTTCAACGGCCAATCGAGGAACTTCAGATTTAGGCACTTATGCGTTGTTTTCATTTCTCAACACCAGAGGTTCCCCCTTGGTGGAAATGTATGTCAATACGTAGATCTATGAGAAGTTGAGCCCAAAATTATAACCATTTTAATTCTTAATAGAAAGAAGTAGCATTTGATATGCTCTTCAACACGTTAGTTAAAGGTGAAATAGTACATTATTTTGCGGCCATTTAAAAAATAGCCTAACAATATTTTGTTTTTAAACCCGAGGATGTAACCAACCCCTCCCACACATGAGAACACATGCGATTACGACCAGCCCCTCCGTCACCTGAAGAATTAGCGTGTGACTTTGGTGCCCCAGAGCACTTACGTCTCACTCACCCACAGATCCCTCCCCCGTCCTCCATGAAATTCCCCCAACCCCTGTTTTCAAACTGCTTTCGAACAACGCAGTTTGCAGCGGCAACTCCAGGCAACCTTCGTGTTTTGGGAGGGTGCTATACACAAAGGGACAAACATTCTGATTGTCCCTTTAAACAAACGGATCCTTTCTTCTCCTCCTTACTTTCTAGAACTCTCTATTCTAATTTTTTTAATTTTTTTATTTGAAGACAAAACATAACAACAACTTAAACCCCTGTGCAACACAGTCTAATTTAGCTCAATTGCTGCCGGCGTATAAGGGCGACAGATGGAGAGGCTGGGCAGCTCCTCAGACCAGG
>JAODUH010041979.1:0-13680 GCA_027564835.1 Typhlichthys subterraneus | reverse complement strand
AAATTGTATTTTGTATACAAAAAAGAATGTAATGGAACAGTAGCTTTGGTAAAGGCACAGAACACACACACACACACACACACCTATGAGCTCAGCAGCGTAATCTAATAGTCGGAAATGAAAGAATTCATCATGCACAATGGAAGAAAGGTCTATCTAATGGTGGATTGTACAGAGGCCCAGTTCTCTATCTCTGTCTGTGTAAGTGGATCCCTCTCTACCTTTCCTAGCTTGCGATTGGTTAGATGGCCCCTGGGTGTTGAGTGTTTGTGTGTGAGTGTGTGTGTGCGTGTCTGTGTGTGAGTGTGTGTGTGAGAGTCTGTGGCTATATGAGTGTACAGTTTGCGCTCCATGTTGTAATAACCCTGAGCTATTTAGACGTCAGTGCCCACACACCCCCTCCCCAAACAACACACACACACACTACATTATTTATTACCTGAGGGACCGCCCCCCACACATACAACACACACAGCCCAGTTTAATTGATCATGCTCTCCGTGAAGTATTTGACTTGCATGCTTGTGTGTGCAGCGATCATCCGTCCTTCCACTCCACACCAAATGCCACGGGGGGATTCCCTTGTTTAAATGATAGCACGTTAATCTGCAGTCTTACTTCCTAAAGCCTCAAAATGAAGTGTTAGCCTATACAGTTCGACTGATATAAATGGACAGGAAAGTCGCACATTGTGGCTTGAACGCTCCAGTGTATTTTACTTTGGGGGAGACAGTAAAACCTATGGTATAGTAGTAAGTGGTTAAATGTTTGCTTTGAAACCAAACAGCATGTTGGAAGCTGGGACAACAGTTACATAGTTCATCTTCTCCTAGACCAACCACTGCTGGTTCATGTAAAGGTGTCACTCTGTTGAATTACTTGATGTCATTTTCCAGTGGTTGAGTTAAGCAGATAGGAACTCAGAAGAGGAAAATATAAGACATTCATGAAATGCAGGCGCTGAAATATGCTTCCCCAATTATTTACTTATTAGTTTAGCGGATTTTCATTCAGAAGATGCTGATTGTTGGTGGAAATAATTTTGTACCATTTATTTTTTTAAAGAATTATCCTCAGCTTTTAACAAAAAAATATTTGCTGTCTGTTTGCTTTGAAACCTAACAACATGTGGACAGCTGGGACAATGGTTGTAAAATTAAACTTCTCCTAGACCAACCACTGCTGCTTCATGTAAAGGTGTCACTCTGTTGAATCACTTGATGTAACAGACACATGTAATGCTGCATCCAACATCACATTTTATCAGCAGTAGCAAAACTTGGATTAACATGCTGGCTGGTTGACCTTTGACAACTGACAGGTCTCACAAGATGAACATCAATGGTGTTTTATCTGATGGCCTTTCTATCATCCACCCGTTGCCTCTGAGAGGGTGTATTCAGTAACCACTTCTATGTGTTCAAATGAGTGTCGGGACATGAGAGCAGCAACTTCACGGATGATTGCATCGTTCAGTCATGATGAAACTAACACATTTTGTGATATACTGTATGCTATTCAATTGACAATTGTTGATACCTACTCGGCACTTATTGCATCTTAACTGTTGTGGAAGGGTTGGATTCCTCCCTCTGTGGTCCATTCCCAAGGTTTCTTCTACTTTTTTACCCACGTGGTTTTTACGGAAGTTGTTCCTTGCCCAAGGGGAGGAACATGTGAAGGAGGTGTAAATTATTCCCATGTAAGATGGAGGCCTGTACAGCTCTTGTAATGTGATTAAGATCTATATACACCGTACATAAACTTGACATGGTCCAGTGGTGGATGAGTTTAGTGACTGCGGCAAAGACAGCTCCTTGGACATAAATGTGACTAAAACAACGGAAATGGTCATTGACTTTCAGAAAAAGCATTCCTCTATTTATTCTGTTGTTGTTTATAACCAGGTTGTTGTGATATTAACCAATGAAGCAAACACTCGTGTTCTTTGTGCAAAGGCCCAGCAGCACAGATACTACAGAAGCTCTGAAGTTTTAACTGCCTTCATGCCGATGTTTAAAGGGTCATTCTCGAGAACGCTTGCTAACTTCGAGCTCAAATTAAAACAATATCACTCCATATGACATTGAAGCGCATTGTAAAGCAAAGCGTAGTACTCTGGTAGTACTATGGCTTTGTTTGTGTACAGTACCTATTTACGGAGCCAGGACTGAAGAATAAGTATCGTATTATTTTTTTCAACACGCACAGAGAACGGTAAGCTAGCAAAATACGAGGAGATATTTGTTGAATTAAAAAAAAAAAAATGTAGCTTACAATTAGCTTGTAATCGCTGACTATAGCTTTAATCAGGGTTCCCCAATCCTGGTCCAAGAGGGCCGCTGCCCTGCATGTTTTAGATGTGTCCCTGCTCCAACAAACCTGATTCAAATGACTAGCTCATTAGCAGGGCCCAATCATTAGAATAAGGTGCGTTGGACCTCTAGGACCAGGGTTGGGGACCACTGCCTTTAATTGTTCTGTTTCATTTGCTGTTTGAGTTACTTAAAGTGTAAGTGCGCCATAAAATGTGTTTTTTGAGCTGTAAACAAAGTAAAAGGATTGATCTGTTATGAGACACGTCAATGCTTGTGTTAATATTGACAACATTCCTGATTTTATAAAAACCTGCATTTTATGGGCTGATAACAGAACTACACGTCATATCCATAAAAAAATCCCCTCAGGACCTGGCTGGTTTTCAACGGTACACTTAGTCCGCTCATACGTCATTCAATTAAAATGTTAACGTTAATGTTAATCAGTAATGGGGGTCCCCCTCTCAGCCCCTCCCATCTCCCCCTCAGCTCCTTGACATATATTATCATAAAGTGTAGTGGGTGGAGTCAGGCTTAGAGCTGCGGTGCAGTCACACTTTAAACAGGAATTGTTAACCATGTGCAGTACAATTGCAGGCACAAATCTAAATGACCTCTCCAGACTGTATGAGGTACAAATAAGGGTCATAAAATCCTTAGTGACCCTAGTCAAAGCTTCTGCAGTGAGTTCTGATTGCTTAAGCCATGCCAAGATGCAGGACCAATATATTTAAGAACTAATGTGTCCCCTACTGCTATTGGCCTTATGAATAACAATATGTAATTCTATGTGTTTTGTTTGTGTCTTGATGGTTGATGATTCTTAGTGGCGAACTGTGGAGCAAACTGACCCTCAGGGATAGTAATGATGACCTTACCTTTTATTGTATTTGAGGAATAAAGGATAAATCGCAACTAAATGAAAATGAGATTGCGCCGGTGTTACTATTTTTATCTCAATGTCATAAATATATATGTGCTCAATTTTGTAAGCAAAAAGCAAATATGCTGTAGCATTAGTGTCAGAATCCAAATTCAATATGTGCTGAGTGATTACTTTGTATTATAATCCTTTCAAACATTTTCCTCTCAAAACAGAAGTGTTTGTGTTCTGCTTGTCATAACACCGGAGGTGAGGTATCCCAAACGCACGACACAAGGCAGAACTCTTAATCAAAATGCAGGAACACAGAGAACGAGCAACCACATGAAACAGCCACTAATGGGGAAACACATGGGCTTAAAGGTATAGTCAGCTATTGCAAGCTAATTGTAAGATAATGCACATTTTTGTCAAATTCACCAAATATCTCCTCGCATTTCGCTAGCTCACTGTTCTCTGTGCGTGTTGAAAAAATTATCAGATACTTCTACACAGCCCTGGTTTCATAAATAGAAACACAAAGTGACGAACACCGCTCACAACAACAAAGCCGTAGTACGCGTGGCGCTGCATTGTGGAGGAATATTGTTTTGATTTGAGCTCAAAGTTAGCGAGCGTTCTCAAAAATGGCCCATGCCTTTAAATACACAGGTAGACCAGACAAGAGACAGACCATTGGTTAACGACAAGAGGCAGGTGAAACACAATAGACTTGATTAAACAAGACACAGGTGGAGCTAATTGCAAGTCAGAAGTCAATATTTCCGAGCTGGTATTACCGACTTCCAATCTAAACGTGCCAGTTCATCTGCTCAGGAGGACAGACGCCCGCAGGCCGCAGCAAACTTAATTGTATGGCAAGTCTTTAAACTTCACCCAGCATCTAAGTGAGGACCAATAGCTTAGCTCAAATAGCATTAGGCTATTTGTCCACAGCGCAACTAGAGCAGCTGGTTTAACAGATTATCACACTAAAAGAGATGGCAGGACTAGGATTGTAGACTACCGCATGCTTGAAAATATGTTTCACAACACAAACGCTATATAAAGTAGGACTATTGAAGATGTTTTTGTATCCCCTTACATGTGAGTTTATGTTGATAAATCTTTACAGAGTTTCCGACTTGGAATTCCAATTTGAATAAGCATTCCATTGGAACCTTTCCGTGTTGTTTGTTTGTTTGTTTTGTTCTGAGTTCTGACAATGGACTGCACCATAAGAGATTAGGAAAACACAGGGCGTGGGGAGCGACAACGAACAGAGCTGAGCACACATAAAACACTGACTACGACCAGACTTATGCTGCATTTCAGCGTATCTCGGAACTTCTAACATGTAAAAATAATACAAAACATCCTCTCATCTCAGAATTCCATGTCGGAATCTCGGGGCAATGTTTCTCAACACCAATTTCGAATTGACGTCATAGCAACATGGCTGCCCACACCGTCAAATTAATGAATATTACAAGTTTTAATACTTTTTAGTTGTCAAAATTCATCGAAATACATGTTGAGATTTAGCTACATACAATTGGATGTGTAAAGATAAAACATTTTAATGTGTTACTGTTTTGTAGTTATCAAATTTAATGGCTACAGTCAACAAGGCTAAAAATAACACAGAAATGTTGATACTTTTCCTGCTGCTGACCTCACACAAGCTCAAATGCATAAAAGTGACGTGTTTCCCCCATTTCCGACTTCCCACCGTCGACTTATGTTGAAGCAAAGTCCTTATAGGCAAGTCTCTCCACTCGGCAGCCATCTTATAATTACCGGGACTTTTAGAAAGTACTCAATGGCATTAATAGGGCACTCTTTCAGTGATCATTGGGACATAAGAATTGCACATATATACAATCACAAGGCCAATTTAATAAATAACATGTTAAAAACATTTGGTGATTTTGCAGCAAAATAAGGCTTAAAAAGCATTTTTTCGCCAGTGTGAAATTTCACTACTCATGCTCAAGATTTCGCGACACTGAATTGGCTGAAATGGTTATTTGTTCTGCAATTATAAAGCAGGCAATTGGCTCTTCTGGGGGAGAGGCGGGACATGTTCTTCCAACTGTCACCTTTGGCGTTTCAAAATACTCCCATAGAGCTCCATTCAAAATTCTCAAAGCGGCATGTCTCCTCTATATAATGTATCTGGTTGAATGCAACAAATTGGGCTTAGACCTCTGGTTATTTTTTAAACTATTGGACAGTGTTTAACCAATCGGTGTTGCTACAACTATTTTGATCGCCTCATCCTATCACCATTTAGAAACACGCTCGCCAGCAGGGTAGGGTGGCTGTGAAAACGCTGACGCCAACTGTGTTTCCAGACTGTAATCTTCACAAAAAAAGACAGAATGTTCCTCCCTGACAATATACCATGGATCTTATTTACCACACACTGATATGGGAGAGCTGGAAACATAACTAATTAGTTAGGTACTTTAACAGACACATAATAAAAACATAGACAGACTAACCTATAATCACGTTAATAAGTACGATACATCACACGTTTGGCAAATTGCTAATTGGTAGGCAGGGCATGTCAGGGTTCAAACCTAAAACACGTTGATTCCCTGGAGTCGACCACCCTGACCTGTAGCCTATAAAGGTGCACATTCCATAGTAAAATATTAAAGGTATAGTCAGCTATTGCAAGTAAATTTTAAGATCGTACACTTTTTGTCAAATTCACTATATATATCCTAGTTCTTTACTAGCTTTCCCTTCTCTATACATGCTGAAATAATAATAACCCGGCAATTCTACACAACCCTGGCTTCGTCAATAGGAACACAGCCTAAACAAAGTGGTGAACACTGCTCACAACAAGAATGCTCTTGGCTTCGCAATGCGTTTCAATGTGTGGGGGCGGAGCTTCGGCGGGAGCTTGTTTTGATTTGAGCTCAAAGTTATCAAGCGTTCCTGAGAATGACTACCCCTGCCTTTAAACTTTATTTATATTGGAAATTGGTCTTCACAAACCCCAGTGAAACCACTAGCATAACACAGGAACGTCTAGAGGACGATCCAATGTATGTTTATGAATACAGTATAGCACAGTAGTAGGAAAAATGAAGTTGCTACAGTGAAAGACAATTCTTTCTGCCTCGCTGTCACGATAAAGACAAACCATTAAAGGTTGGCAGAAAGTCAAGACAACTTTCATAAACGTCAGAGCTTCTTATGACCAAACAGGGCCACAATTTTCTACAGTTATCCTGTGGCAATTTCATTGAATGTGTGTTTATCACAGAAGAAAAACGAACATGACAGAGCTGAATATATATTTACTTAAACTGCCGGGAGACATGATGCAGTCACAAAGAGAATATAAGCTTTTTCAAATGTTCATTCTTCATTAAAGACAATGTGCCTTCACACCTGGCTCTCCAACATTCTATAGCCCCTGGCCCATTCACAGGCACTTGAACAACACTGTTACAAATGGGTGCTTTTGGGAACAAGTCACATAAGTAGGGGAGGAATACAGGAGAAGGTGAAACGGTGGACCCCAGGCGATTTAATGTAGCCGATGAAGGATTCCTCCGCCTGCATCGGCATCATGCCGTCGGGCGTGTGCTCTCTGCTCTGACGCCGACGTGCGTCGCTCCTAGCAAAGGTAAAGACATTATACGCGTGATCTCATCGCCACGATGACATCAGTAAGCTGTTGGAGGTGGGCACAGCGGTTACGTTTCATCCCACGTGCGGCAATTTAATTATTAGCAGGCACGCGTGTGTTGTGGCAATGCAATGCCATCACACACTCCCATCTTGATCCTGTCTAACATTGTTTGTTTGTGCCTATACTGGAATTCATCCTATTGAGCAATCAATAACGCAACATGAGATCACTTAGAATACATTGGTAGGAACTGTTGTGAGTTAATCAAAAAGAGAATCAATTCCCTTTTTGTTACACTATATTAGGCTATTACTCACGTGAAAAGGTGACTCGTGAGGAATAATAGTCTTGTTGTGGGGATAGCTAACCAGATGAAAATAATCATTGCAGCAAAAACACTATTTTCACCTGCTATTTTATTATTTATGTAACATCTTCATCGTTATCCCTAGCTGGTTGTTGCTCTTGACAACATGAATTTGTAGTAATATTCAGGATGCATTTACTTTACAAAAATATGTGTGTGTGCATTTTATTTCTTTCCATGCCTTTGAAATAGCATTAGACATTTCTCTTGGACACATTTTATTTGGTTTTAGATTTCTAAGGGGGGAGTTTGACTACGCTGTTTGACTGTGTTCAATTTGCTAATCTGTAAATAAACATGCTGTACACGTATAAGGAAAGGTTCCATTAAAAATGTACCAATTTGTCCTCCCATTCCTTCCCCAACACACACAGAGACACGTGTAGAACACAGCTACAGTTCCTTCCACTGTTTGGGAAGCTCAGCTTCCATCAACCCATGTGTGTCATGTGCGCCCACGTTCACAACACACTCAACAAGGTCCACAGATCTCCCCAAAGCCATCGAACGCCTCCTCTCTCACCGTGTTCACAAGGCCAGCGAATACTCTTACTTTGTAGAGTCAAACTGCAGGCACACCTTCATCATCATCATCATCATCATCATCATCATCATCCTCGCTGTTTAAAAACTGAAACTGAAAATGCAGCGCAAAAATTATTTGCTAACATGCGTCTTTGAATGTTATTATCATATTCTTTGCGAGTCATTTATAACATTGGTTCTCAAACTTTTCAGCTCGCGACCCCCATAATCACAGCGCCAGAGACCCGCGACCCCTGCTGTCCCCAGAGGTGGTAGAAGCGTAACAGCCATAATATTATTTGATAGTATTTTAACATAGGCTAGTGGCCGAATACATCATGTAGTGTTATAAACTGCACTACAACCAATCATCTTGTGACCCCTCCTCTGTGTCTCGCAATCCCCCGGGGGGTCCCGATCCCCCACTTTGAGAACCACTGATTTATATGACACTGGTGTAACACTGCTGCAGAGACAGACCCAAACACACGACACAAGGAGATTAATGTTTTAACATCGTAACATTTTAGTATCCAGGGAGCAGCTGAACTGATGCACCAACAGCAACTGACCAGGAACATAGGAAACACAAGGGTTTAAAAACTAAAGGAGACATTGAGGAGCCAGACAACTGAATGGACCTGTCATCTCGCTCTCACATATACTGTATCTGAAGTGCAGTGCTTTAATTACTCGTTTCAGTCTAGTGGTTCTTTTAAAGGTAAAATCAGTGATAATAAGACAATACACCTTTTGTCAAATTCAGTGAATATGCTGTATATTAACTCGCTAGTTGCCCAGCTCAGAAACCTGCATATATTCAATGCATGTTTAGGGCTTGACACTCAAGAAATAAAACTGCACTCTTTCTCCAGAATGACTATACCCTTAAACTGTAACCATATCTATTGAACAGATTATTACAAGAATGTCAAACAGCCAGCCGCGTCATTGCATTTCCCAACAAACATAATGTAAAGTGTGCTTAGTTCCATGAGTTACAGTAGTTGATCGTCATGCATGCCAGTCAAAATACCTCTTCTGTCAGGCAGGCAGACAGTCACAGAACACACTATCTTCCAGACTTCATATTAAAGTAAGGCTACATCAAAGGCTGGCTCTGCAAGACTAGACAAACCTCCCAGGAGATGACAAGTATAAGATTAGATCATATACACTAACCCTGTAGCAATAACTGTAGCAGTAATAGAAGCTGCGATAAGCTTTGCAGACACATTAGAAGTATATTAGTCTCGCAGATCCAGACTTTACTTACTTAAAGTCTGTGACAAAGCGCTGGGTAACTGCGTCAATTCCCGCTTTTAACAAGAGAGGTATTTTGATCGACTGCGTATAACTCAATGACCAAGTCGGACATTAAACTTACAATGGGGAATTCATTGGAAAAGTAAATGACAGGACTCTGTTTACAGGTCTTGTAAATCTGTAAAATTAGTAGGCTACAGTTACTGCTTAAAATAAATAGAACATTTTAGTAAATGTAGTAAATAGGCCTCAAGCACTTCACTAGTGTCACGCTGGAAATTACTGATACTTGTGAGTGACAATGCTATCAGCCAATGGAAATCGACAGCATCACTTCCCAAAAGTCTTGAATGTGTTGAGCTTAAGTGGGTATATGTATCAGACGTTCCGAGTTGCTATGTGATGTGCTAATGGACAGAAGAGGCTGAGACTAGAACATTCATATAAATATACCTGTAAATATCTCTCCACCTCGTCCTGTGCAACAGTACAACCATAAACCTGAAAAAGACAGGATAGTATGGAATATCAAAATAAAAATATTATCTGTAAATTCTATTCACCCTGTACTATATTGGAATCACTACAGCAAAGACATGACTTGAGGCTTTACATTTTAATGGACAGTTGAGTGTTTACCACTGCATGCATAACATCGTAATTC
Organism: Typhlichthys subterraneus; assembly: GCA_027564835.1. NCBI lineage: Eukaryota > Metazoa > Chordata > Actinopteri > Percopsiformes > Amblyopsidae > Typhlichthys > Typhlichthys subterraneus. Next base: position 4,020 of record JAODUH010041979.1, on the reverse strand, counting down.
ATTTAGTTTAGTAGGAGAGCAACAGTAACAACAGTGATGATACGGAGGCTTCCACAACTACAGATGGAGTTGCTGCTGTGTGTGTCCGCAGCTTGTTACTGTAAAGGTGCAGACAGCGATTGTAGCTAACACCTTTTGTCAAATTCAGAGAATATCTCCACGACGCGGCCCGCTAGCTGCCCATTCTGTGAGAAAAAAAAATATGGTGTTACTACACAGCCCTGGCTCTGTAAATGTGGTACAAAGAGTGGTGCAGACCGCACCACACAACAACACTATCCCAGCCTTGGCTAAATGTGTCCAATATGTGCGGTAGAGCTTCTAATGGAGCACTTTGTTAGCCCCACCCGACTATTGCTCCCAGCTCAATTTCTTTTCACTGAGGTTATAGTCTGGAAACTCTGTTTACATTAGCGTTAACACAGCCAGGTGGTCCAATCAGGGTGGGTTAAGCTGGCCCCACACTACAGGATTTTCAAATATTAACCGATTTTAAAGACGTTGGGTACCACAGACATAATGACAGATTTGAATGATTTGTTATATTTTTATCCTACATAACCACACACTGGATGTTTCAGTCAAGTTGCAGGACCACACACTTGGCGATTATCCCAACCAAAAACTGAAAACACCCGTTCGTGATGTGTTTGCATTCTGTGCACTTTACAAGTGATTAGAAAATACTTTGAATCCCACTTTGGTTAGATAAAGGTGAAATAAATAAAGTGAGTTTGTTTAATGTAAATCATTAAACAAACCAGTTGGAGAGAATAATGGAATGTCTTATTTTACCTGTTGAGACGTTTCACAAAGCCCATTGGTTTGGACAAGGCGAGTTAATATTTCAGGAAAATCATGGCTATTCGTTATGTTACTATGGCAATGCCAGTTACCTCAATTTAATTTGAGATATTACACTGCCAGGCTTTACACTCAAATATCCCTGGCCTCAAAAATGTTTTTAACAACAATATAATAATATGACTGACACACTGATCACACCAGCTCTTCAGTTGTCTGAAGTTATCTGAACGCATCCATTTCATATGATCACAATGGTATTTTGAAAGGTGCAAGATGAATTGCATTATCGCGTAATTTTGACAAGTTGATATAACTGTATTCAAGACCATGTCGCCAAAAAACAGTGGATATTCAGTTTCAAATTATGATAAAATAAAATATGATACATGCATTATACCTTAGTAGAGGAGGAAGTGTGTGTGTGTGTGTGTGTGTGTCTGTGTGTGTGTCTTAGTGTGTGTGTGTGCGCGTGTGCGAGAGCACGCACGCGTGTGTATGTGTGTGTGTGGGGATGGGATTTAAATTAAAGTGAGTGTCCAATAGAGTCAAATTCCACATTAGCTAATTATTTGACACTAAATAAAGACATATGTGCAGGGAATGTATTATGCTGATGTGATTTGAAGAGTTGTTTGTTTCCCAAGTTTAATGTTAAATATTTATAACTTCTTTAGGAGAGATTATTATTATTATTATTATTATTGAACCATATATGGTGGATTTCTAATTGGATTTCTTGTTTCTGCAGTGAGTTTCAATAAGCAAAAAATAGATAAACCACCACCGAAAGTAATTAAGATAGATACAGCTCAATGGTTTCTCTCTCACTGGCAAAGTAATGAACATTTGCAGAAAGGAGTAATCTGTAGAGGAGCTTGACTCTAGTCGAGCAACAGCCCAACTGGGAAACATAATTTCTGCTTTGAGAGACATAAAGCTGCAGGACAGCTCACAGAGTCACTTGGCCGATTTATTACGACAGTGCATCTGTTAAGTGATGCTGAGGATTGAAGGTATGTTAACAGCATGTCACAATCAATTTAGTCTTAAATGTATTAGCGCCGTTTCTCTCAATCATTGGCCTATTGTTGTTTGCTGACAGAATTTTAGCCTCCTCTTTATGGAGCTATATTTTCATTTACACTGACATGTTTTGTTAGCTTAAATGGATCACTAAGGATCTACTTATACTGTTAATTGTAGCCTCCTCTTTATGGAGCTGTACCTATCTTTTCATTTACACTGACATGTTTTGTTAGTTTAAATGTCTCACTAAGGATCTACTTATACTGTTTATTTACGAGCCAAAAGTCATTAGTGGAGAAAAGATATTGTCTTCTGCCACCGCTGCATACACATGGCTGGTTAGTGTTTGACGCTGTCATCAATAAGCCATTAGAAGAATAGGGCAGTTTTAACAAGCAACATGCTTATATATACAGCCTTTGTTTGGTTAGGTAAACCGTACTAACGTCTTGCACAGGGCTGGAGTGGGACTCATCTTCAGCCCTGGAGTGTCATGCCTTAGATCGTCCCACTTTAGTTCTCGACTGACTAATGACTGTATTTAAATAATGGAATGAAAACATCTGTATAAGTCTGCAATAGTGCACTGTGCCTTGTAATTCATTGTAATATTTGACATGGAGTCCTAATGATGTTTGATTGAAACAATACAAATGTCCAAATAGCAAAATATGCAGGCTTATTTATTACTTTTATCCTATTCCCTTTCAATCGTGGATTTTGTATTTACTACCTCTAAATTAATAAACATAATGGGTCACTAGTAACACATAATGACAGTTACATATAACTGAAAGCCCCATGTTTGCTTATTCACACACTGCTAGGCCTACAACAGTAAGTAAGTAAAGTTTATTTATATAGCGCTTTTCACAGACAATAGTCACAAAGTGCACTGGAATACAAATCTAATGGACAATAAGAAAAGGTACAATACACAATAAAATACAACTTAATAATAAAATAAATACTGAAAGCACACAATAAAACAGACTCTAAACAACCATAGCCATAGTGAGCCTTTAGCTGCCTTCTAATAGATTCAACAGAATCTGCAAATCTTTATGGTGTGAGTAGAGCATTCCAGAATGTAGGTGCTACGACAGGGGTGCCCAACCATGGTCCTGGAGAGTGACTGCCCTGCATGTTGTAGACATCTCCCTGCTTCAACACACCTGATTCTAATGAATGGGTCGTAATCAGGCTTCTGCAGAGACTGATAACGACCCATTTATTTGAGTCAGGTGTCAGACCGCGTAGGTTTCTAGAGATTTCTTTTTTTTCTTTGTCTTTTCAGCGCCCACTTTACGCTTTCTATTATCCATTGTATATCTTATTTGTGGTTGCATTCTCCAACAACAAGTACTGACCTTCACTGATTGAAGTTTACAACCGAAGTAGCTTTTGTTTTTTTGCAATGTGCCGCTGTCGGGGGGGGGGGAGTAACAAGATTATTACGTCATAATTAACCTGCAGGCTGCACTCTGAGAGTGGGCTACGAGAATATAGTACCTAAAAAGAGTGGGCTGCTGTGAGTGCAGGATGCAGCATGCAGCCTAGGGACGGCATCCATTTCAAACCAGTGCCATGACAATAACAGCCCTCACCGGGAATCGCTCCAGATTAGGCCTGGTCACACATAAAATATTAAGCAAATCATACTGTCCATTGTCCCACTCCAGCATTAATAATCTTGTTAATATGTAAATAATTACTGTATTTTTTTATACATCAAACCTTCCTATGCTTTTCTATTTCAAACCATGTTGTTCCCATATTCTTTCTCATTACATAATGGCTGATTGAAGGGAAAACATTATAAATGCAGTACTGCTGTTCCCTGTGGGTGTCTATACTAAAGTCAGCACTGTTGTTTTTTTACATTAAACGTACAACAAGGCTTATTAAACGGCGAACGTATTTCCTTGTCTTAATTTCGTCCACACCTACACACTCGCCACACAAACCTAATTATGCCTCCTGTTCTGCAGCTCTACAGTCAGAACAGTGTGCGTGCGTGCCTGCGTGCGTGCGTGCGTGCACATTTAATTTCAGAATAACCAGATAATATTGAGATAAGCTTGACTAGATGAAGAGGCTGAGACTAGAGAGGGTCTCTTATGTGACGTAGTGCTGATGAAGAGGCTGAGACTAGAGACGGTCTCTTATGTGACGTAGTGCTGATGA
>JAODUH010041968.1:7312-20495 GCA_027564835.1 Typhlichthys subterraneus | reverse complement strand
CAAACCCGGTCATCATTAAACCATCATACCAACAATATCCTGCACTTGGGTCCTTACTACCACCTTCGGACGTAACAACATGTTTATGTTTGTGCAGTGAGAGAGGGTTAACAGAGAGCAAGGTGAGAGATACAAACATACCTGTTAATTTAGAGCGAAACAGGGAGATTCACAGAGGTTATAATAATAATTTGATGAATAATAATAATCATAATTATTATACATTTTATTTAAGGATGCCTTTCAAGACACTCATGGACATCTTACATTACAAATACAAAGATTCATAATATATAATAATTTGATTATAACAGAAGCATACATATTACACATACAAGATACAAATAAAAAGAGTAAAGTAAAGTATAAAGTAAAGAAGACTGAGGAGATTTCAAATAAAAATGTGTTTGTTGTGGTCAAACATGGGTAAGTCAGTAATATTGGCAGGGGAATATATAAAACAATCAGAGGTTGCTAGCCAGGGGGCTTAAAGCAAGTCATTTTAATTTAGTGTAAGACGGGATGTCCGTGGACCATTACCGCGCATTTCGGTGAGACAGACCCAGGGTAGAGTCCGTCCAACAAAGAACCGCAGGGTGGACAAACAGAGCTGGGGGGGGGGGGGGGGGACCGCCAAAGGCCCCCCCCCCCCCCCACGCCAGAGGACCCCAACCTGAATGGCAGCAGCTCAACCACAGTCCGCACCTCAGCGGAGACGAAACCGGGCATATCCACAACGAAAAAACCAGACGCTGCAGACGGCGTCCGACACCGATCCCTGGGCCATCGCACACACACAGAGCAGACTGGCACAGAGCAGACTGGCACAGAGCAGACTGGCGCAGGTACCCGATAGGCAGCGAGAAGTCTGGCCGGAACAAGAGGAAGATTAGATGACCTAGGCTATGTTGCTTAATCACCAACAAACATGCAGGCGATGTCCAGGCAGACAAAAGACAAAGACTCTGCAGTTAAACAGCTAGTAGGCTAGTTACTTGTAGCTCAGTAGCTAGCAGGACCTGGTTTTCTGTGGCTCGACAAATTGAAGACCAGTCGGGGATGAATGAAAATATATCTAAAAAGGGCTAACTTAACATAAAATAGAAATACTATGAACAGTTCAACCTCTGAAGTATAAAGACGCAAAGGGAGAAGCGGCAGCCATCAGCGCCAGCGTGCTCTCCTTCAGGGACAAAAAAAAAAGAAAAAAAAAGAATCTCTGCTCATTTCTTAGTCTATGTTTTGTTTCCTGATTTTATGGAACATACCCTGAGGGCTGAACATCTATATATATCCACATTCATCTGTAATAGTATCACATGAAACACTATTTGAGTGCTAATCCTACTGATTTATAGATTCGGTGAATGTGTTTACAATTTATCTTGCAGATTTACTCTTATTCTACTGAAGGGGTAGAGTAACTCACCCCCTTTAGCTTCATAACATTGGCAGGTTTAAAGTATGAGGACATAAGACACACATACTTCATGTATTCTCATCTTCTGCTTTAGTCTAGTATTCAGATAACAATTCAGATCCACAAATGTAACCAACGACCTGTCACACTATATCTTGTTGACAACAAAGTTACAGCTGATCATATGAGATTACATGCCGTTTCTGTCCTGCCCAACCATGTATTTATATTCATCTTTGTTTGAAGAGAAATGCAATGCTTGTGTCCACCGCAGTCCGTTTAAAGTAAGGAGTGGTTCATATTTGTTTTACACCTTTTCCTAGTTTACAAATGATATATAGAGGGATAGTTACTGTATATAAGTTATTTGAGTTTGACCCTGTACAATTCAATAACAATTGGAGAATTGCAGAGATCATAGTTTTGTTGATATTTTGTTATGTTTTATGTTTTTTTTTTTTTTTTTAAGAACTTCATTATTTGTTAGTTTAAATAAGTGAACCTTCTACCAGGTGAACCAAATACTGCCAAAATACAACATTGAATGACAAGTCTTTTTTATTTCATATGTGGTTAGAAATGTTCCTTGTGCTGATTTAACATCTAGATGTATTTAGTATGCAGGGAACACCCGGGGCTGATGCTGCTTACGCAAGATAGACCTTGTGGGAAAGCGGGAATTAGATGAGGCCGAGTATGGTGTTGAGAACACGTTGCTGTGTGTGTTGCATCTGGCCTGGGTGTGAGCCATGTCAAGGTCACCATGGCTGAAAACAATGCATTCCATCAGGGTGGGGGGGTGGGGGGTGGGGGGGGAGAGAGAGAGAGAGAGAGAGAGAGAGAGAGAGAGAGAGAGAGAGAGAGAGGTCAGCCTGCCTTCATAAGCCATTGATTTACACAATCCCAGTCACCTGCTAACATTTCATCTTCGCTACATTTGGGTTCTCCCATTCATTGGGGCCCTCGGCCATTACTGAAGGCCAGCATCACACCACGGAGAGAGAGAACTATGAACTGTCCTAATATCCTGGGCTTTATTACTGTACTGTATTGCAAGGTGTCAATGCAAGGTTATTTCAATTCATCCTTCTTACAGTAAATACATTGGCAGACATGGTTTTTATGGGCACTGGTCATATTTAACAGGTGAACTGAATATACCTATTCAGTTGTGAATTGTGTTAAATTGTGCTCAGCCAGTTCAGTTGGGACCCTTTATGTCCATTTGTCAAACATACTGTATGCCAGTGGAACACATTTTTATTTGACATGAAGCTGCCTTTTCAATTTTTTATGTAATAAGGGCAGAGAACCTCACAGAATAGTTTAGTGATAATTTGCATTGGTGTGAATGGAAAGAGTTAACATTGAACTAATACATTTCTATGAAAATAAAAATAAAAACAAGCATACATTGTATGTCTATAATAATAAATGTGTTGCCTCACTGACTTGCTATGGCTTGGGCTATGTCCTGTGAATTCACCAAGCACACCAACATATTCACAGAAACAGAAGTTGCCTTCACATTGGAGCACTCCTCATGGCTCCTTCTCACCAGCTCTATTCAAACAGATAAGTAACAGTAGTTTGCTGTGCACTAGTTTGGGGACTTTTTGGAAACTTGATGGAGCCTAATAAATATAATCCACTTAAATAAATAAATAAATAAAAGGACACAAACATTTGCATTTCCAGCAATATTTTCACCCAGGTTGTGAAACATTTTCCATCCTCTTCCCTGACGCCGAAATACATATTAGGAAATTGAGCACCGCCCTGCAGTGTTTCATACCTCTTCCTGGGTTGTGTGTGTGTGTGTGTGTGTGTGTGTTGTCTCAATATGTTGTTTAACAGCCTGTTCTGTGTAGTCAGCTGTCCAGAGCAGAGGCAGCATCATTAATCACAGCACCAATACAAGAGTGAGGGGGGGAGAGATGAAAGAACAGGAAGGAAGGTGAGGAGGAAATAAGGGAGGGAAGTGACAAGGAGCCAGTCAGGACACAGGACACTCAGGACACTCAGCTCCCGCTCAGCTGATTTTAGATACAAATACAGAATTTGAATAAATAAGTGGTCTTATTTTGCAAATTAAGATGAATGTGTTCTGATTAAAATTAATAAATAACATGTTGTCTGCTACTGTACATCAAAAAAATCACCATAGAATATTTGACCGTAATTAATAATTCATTAATATTTCAAATGAAATTAATCCATTAATCAATTAGTACAATACTCAAAAGGTTTAGCATGTCTTTATATGCCAGTTTACGCATGTGTAGTATGGCATAGCCAGAATGTGATAAATATCTTAGAGTTTTGGTTTACAATAGGGCTGAACGATTTTGGGAAAAAATCTAATTGCGATTTTTCTGACAGATATTCTGAGTGCTGAGTTTTTTTAAGTTCAATATATATGTAACATATTTAAAACATGTTATGGAGCATATAACATGAGATGGCATCAAAATATTAATGGCTCTATACTCATATGAAAGATGAGCATAAAGATACAGGATTTGTTTAAGCATGGCTTTATTGCATTTTAGGACATGCGACAACAATCTGTGCACCTTGGCAATTTTAGAAATTTTTCTCTAACGTTCTATCGCTAAGTTCTCTAACGTTACATTTTCAAACTTGGCTTGCCTGTAAAGAGAGTAGGCCATAGACGCTATGTGTCTTACTTTTTTTTAAAACAATGCGTCGTGTGAACCGGACGCTGGCTACCGTGTTAGTCTCTATCTCCCAGCACGTGATTTGGCTTGCACAATAGCTGGACGGCCGTGCACAAGCGTGCTAACCGGGTCCTTGTTGCCAACTTCCTCGGAAACAACCACTACATCAGGCACTCCAGTAGGTGTGGTTTCTGTTGACCACTCTTTGCTTTTCTTCGTGATTCCCCTAAATCTTCCGATGTTGCTTCTAGCTCTGCATAGGACATTTTTCAGCAGAGCTCCCACGAATGTGCTTCCTTGTGTTTCACATGTTGTGGTTGGTGGGCGTGCCTGGTAGGCTACGTACCATAGACATGGTCGTCTTGAATTTCAGAGCAAGATTGGTAGACCTAGAGGATCACCGCGCTGATTCGTTAGAATTACCTTCAAACAACGGTGACGGCATGCATATAACCATTGACACTACAAAAAAAACTGGGTCCGAAGCGCATATAAATCGCATGCTTTGCGATTTGCTACAAATTTGCTGAAAACAATTCATCATTCAGTCCTAGTTTAAATTAAGACATGGGGTGAATTACAGATTCCGCAGGTCACCATGGAACAAAACAAGGGTTTCTGTTAATTTATGAGGATGAATGCGTTTTGTCTCTACAACCTATATTCAGGAAGGAGACTTTCTGGTCCGGACCCATCACGTGGAATACTGTGACGGAGGCATCCTTGACCCTGACGATATACTGAGCGACCTGGTAGAGGACAAGGACAAGGTAAGAAAACGCCACTATGTGCAACTCGAATGGCCCCTTCCTTTTATTCAACATCGTAAGGGAATACGATTTTTTGGCATCTTGAAAGAGAACTTCCTGTAATCTGGCTATTTGGGTTGATGGCAGACGTTTTCCAGACCAGAAATATTTTACCCTGACAGACTGGCATGCTCAGTCAGGTGGGAAAGCTGTCTCCAACTTGGTTGCAATCAAGCATATAAGTCTGAAAATGCTGTAGGAAATTCAGGAGCTCATGAGCTTTAAATGAGCAGACCTGTAAGACATGTTTAAAATGACCTATATTTCACCAGAAACATTTTATTAAAGGTATAGTGAGCGATTTGTAAGCTAATACACTTTTGTCAAATTCACCAAATATCTCCTTCCTAGTTTACTGTTCTCTGTGCATTATGGAAAAATAATCTGGTGTTTCTACATAACCATGGCTCTGTAAATAGGAACACAAAAGTGGTGCAGATTGCACCCAACAAACAATATCCTAGTCTTCGCAATGTGTTTCCAATGTCTCCTCTGGCTCTGGCCTTCAAGTTGTTCCCTGGCGTAGAATATTGCTTCACAAGCAGAATCCAAAAGGAAAAGGTTTTAACTTGCCTTAAGTGGTAAATCATTAGCAATTCACTTTCGGGCAATTTGAAAAAGTATTACATATTTTCTCTGTTTGTCCCCTCAGGAAAGTGTCATAGGTAATTTTACCCTTAAGGAAAGCTGAATAGTTTTCACCTCATTTCTTCTAATGGATTGTCTGACATTATTAGAAAGTGATAAATGGCCTAGATTAAGGTTTCTTAAAGCATGGCTCAGGACCCTAAATGAGCATTTCTTTCAGGGGGTTGATCTAAGCATAGAATGTGTCAACATGTTTTAATTAGTGTCCCAGGGTGAATTACATTTTTCTAGTTTCATTACCCAGGGGCTAAAATATTTTAAAGTAAAGGCCTATATGGTCATGACTTCAGTGCAGATGCCTTTAAGGAAGATAATAAATACTACAGGATTTGTGGCAGATTTGCTGCACTAATTAGCCACAAAGTTGCTTTCATAGGCATTTTCTGTCAAAAATGTACTGCCTCAACAATGAGCTACAGCTTTCTCGTGAATTTGGTTTTACTCAATTTTCTAATACTGTGTTTATATTTGGAAGACAAAAATATTTTCCTTCATTTCACCTGCACAGCCTTGAAATATTCTGAATAATTTCTTTTCAGATAGACACAAAAAACAAGGCGCCTCATTTATGAAGGCTGCGTACGTATTACGTAGTTAAGACTGCATGCACAACTTTCTGCCCCAAAGTCCCGGATTCAGTAAAAGCAAACTTGCCGTACATTTTCAACTCTGTCCCATGCGTACGTAGATTATGCACTGAACCGCCATGCACAGAATCATGGGCCAAATGGAATTACTGTCATCAGAGCCTGTTGCCATTGATTTTACTGCATTTTCCAGGCATTCATGTTGAACACACCCTTCTCTTCCCTGCTTTAGAATAATAATAATAATAATAGTAATAATAATAATAATAATAATATTCATATTATTAATAATAATAATAATAATAATAATAAAAAACTTTTTTATAGTTATTTATATACAGTATGTGATGTTGAAAAAAGATTCTAGTCATAGATACTTATAATCACCAGGAAAGGCTCTTGCTATTATCAATATCTTTGTCAAGAGTGTCTTAGTAGCATGAAGTACCAGTTGTGTGTGTAGTGGTGTTCGTCAAAGACCCTGGGGTTCCATCAGGGTGTAGCAGCTTGAACACAAGGAGGATGGAGAGGCTGGCTCAGACTATAATATGGTGCACGTGGTTGCCATGCAGATGGTGTTTCAAACATGTAGTTTTTTGTTTCTCTAGCTAAGATGTTTAGCTATAGTTGGCACCAACTATAACTGACAGCAGCCATTGTTTGCTCAGGCTGTTGGTGCTGGGCCTTTTAAACTAGAGGGATTGGTTATGTGTTTGTGTCCTATGATTGCGTGTGTGGTATTGATTTGTTTTTTATGCAAAATAGTGTGTGATTGAATAGATTATTTTGCATACGTGCAAATGTGTGGTTTTTTTCTCTCTCTCTCCTGTTTGTCTCTGTTACGCTGAAGTTTGTCTTGATGTAGTCACAATTAACACAAGACATTAAATTATTATAGTATTTTCATAATTTAGATTTGATTAAAGCAGACAGGAAAGATGTGCAAGCATGCAGTCTTCTGTTTATTGCACGTCAATGTCACTGCATTGCCAGGCCCATCATAGGCAGACAAGGTATAGTCAGGTATTGCAAGCTAAAATCAACAAATATCTCCTCTCCTTGCTTACCGTTCTGTGTGCGTGTTGAAAAAATGATTAATGATTATTCTACACAGCCCTGGCTCCTTAAATAGGAACACAAACAAGGTGTCAACAAAGCCATAACACTGCGCTTTGCTTCACAATGCATTTCCATGTGTGAGCCAGCAAGCTCTCCTGAGAATTACTGACCATTAGGACACATGCATGTGCACAGCACAATATCACGCAATAGGCAGGCTATTTATAGTTGTGAAGCTCAAGTTATCTAACCGCACTCCTGCATAGACACATATCTGTTTTTCTTTCTCAATATCGCCAATAACCCCCATCACCATCATAAATAGCAAATAATATCCTGCTTATTATTAATATCCTCTGAATGCCGGCAGGGAAACTACACAACATACATGAGAGAAACTGAGGTGTGTGTGTGTGAGAGTGCCATTGTTCAGAAAACCTGAACACACACAGACTCACAAAATGACAAACCGCAAAGCATCAAAGCATCAAAGCACACTTTTCAGAAAGGAGTTTGGATGTAGTGCCACGTGGTCTGGTAACACAACAAAACATATAGAGACATACACGGTAACACAACAAAACATATACGCACGCACATACACACACATACACACACAAGCGCGCGCACGTGTGTGCACGCACAGAATAAAATGAATCATATCCCACAAAACACACTCCACAGTACCAGAGATTGCCTATGAAATGAAAGTGTGAGATATTCATTGGATTCTGAGGCAAGGCTCTCACAGCATTACTGGAGCTGAGGCCAATAAATGGCTCCTAATCCCAGATGAGTGTTTTAGACACGCAGACTGCCTGGCTTTAAGCACTGAGAAGTAAAAAAAAGACGATTTTTGAAACGTACAGACCACAGAGGTTAAAGAAACATATAGCAGCATATCTTTTTCTTGGGGCAGTGATGGGGGACCAATTTGTGTGTTTTTCCAAACAGAAGTGGGGTGCCTTCCTTTTGGTCTACAAGGAAGGGACAAAAACTGAGCTTATCATGGTGTTATGAAGACATTGTCAAGTTGTATGTAATTTATTTCCTTTCGAAAAAAGACAACTTCAATCCACAATTGTTGGGTTGGTTCCCTCTCTTGCATGATCTACTTTATAATGTTATCTAATCTAATGTGTGAAATCTTTGCTGCTCTCTACAGGCTTACAGGTAGATTGCTTCTTTGTAAAGATGATTTAAGAGCTTGATTGATATTTTGTTTGATTGATTTATAGTTGTCTGTTTTAAATTAAATCAAATTTCCTCATTTAGTTTGGGTATTTCTTTAAATAACTACATTTTTTATCACCTAATGCTTTTACTTGGAGAATGTAACAAGGTGTTGCTATGGCGAACACAAAAACAAATGAAGAAATAAACCATAACATCTGTGAATTACTGAATATACACTGTGTGAAAGTTCTGACACGTTAATGTATCCTTCACATGTTGTATTTCTAACCCAGTCTTTGCTCTATGCCAAAGGAAATGAGAAGTGATCAGGAAATATGACTTCCATCAGCATTCTGCTTGTAGCCAGCGGTACATTTCCAAATGTGTATATATATGTCATCTGAGGAGGTAGGGCACCAATAGCCTTAGAGGCTGACTGTGTTTTAAAGGTTAGCTGATAATGGAGACAGAGATGACCTACGGTTAATATTGATATATTTGTACGCGCACGCCCGCACACACACACACACACACACACACACACGCACACACACACACACGCATGCAATCACACACAAAAAATGTGATTACGGAGTGCACACACAATCCTTCATATTGTACTCTGTGCATGAACATAGAAAATAATGTACATATAATGTAAATAGTATACACATGTATTCACACAGTAGGAACAAACTGAATATTTATTTATATGGAAAAGCTTATTTAAAGCTCCATTAAATGTATAGTCAGCTATAGATATTTTGCTCAACCAACTTCCATATACGTTCCCTTGCTTCCAGTTAGGTGCTCTGCAGCTTGAATATGCTTTCTTTTATCAAAGGTGCCTTCAGGAATGAACAAAAATGACAGTTACCGGTGTTTATTGTATTGTGACCAATTAATACTAATACTAGTTAAAATGTATTAAAATGGTTTGCACAATAAAAGAAAAATACGCTTCAATTTAACATCCAATCTGAGCACTTAGTCTATTTTCCGCTGCGGGTCTGTTGCTCATCAGACTCACCAGTGGCTTATACTACAAAGGAAGGTAACTGGCCTATCCAGTTAACTTTTGGAGTAACTTTGTGATGTTGGGTGTAACTTGCCGAGTCTTCCATACTAAGAAAGGTGGAGAAATTATGCACAAGGTATGGTGTCATGGCAATTTATGCTGCATCTCTAAACTGCTCCTAGCAGTTTATCTTTGTGGTTAATTCAATTTAACCCTATACGCACTGCACCTATGCTCACAATCTCAAGAAAAGTGGTGGTGTTCTGTCAAGGTGTGTACTGTTTGTCCAAATATTAGGCCTTTACCACGAATTGATAGTTTATTTTAGATTACATTATAGCAGAGCAACACATAATTTCTGGCTATTTTAATACACCTTAAACATTTATTCCGTATAGGATAGGAGCATGCACGGCGTTTATGTCCCACGCATTTACGCAATTTAAAAATGTGTTTAATCAAATCATAGCAGTTTTCGTTTTTGCCTCCATAAAGGCCTTAATTATTTTGTTAAATAAAATTGTCTCCTTATAGCGCCGCTTCTAATATTACATGAAATGTCATGAAATTGCGACTATGCATAGCGTAGGCTGCTCAGTAGGTACAACATTTTTTCAGGCAGTGACAGATTTGCCAGAGAACTAGTAGGGTAGATTTATTACATCTATCAGTCATCGCACAAAGGGGCAGTGCTGTTCTTACTTGTTCTATCTGCATTAGCACACTGGCATTAGCACTGATGGTTAGCTTTAGCACATCGGCGTTAGCACTGATGGTTAGCGTTAACACACTGGCGGCCGAGCCATTAATGCATCGAGCGCACCCAGGACTTTGGCTCGATTCTATCATTATTTAATTTCACCTGTTGTGTGAGTATCATCTACCTATATGAGTATACCTTGATATGTTTCCGCATGTGAGTGTCCTGTTGTTGGTTATTGCACATTTCATGCTTCTTGCATAGCATAACGTTAAATGAAATGCAAATCTCTTCTCTGTGTGCGTTCGTGGTTCAGTCAGATCAGTTGTTTGTCTCTCATCTGCACTTATAACCTACTACCGATAAGGCTATACTCTTCATATCATCCTGCTATAGGCTAATGGCCAATAATAGTGGCCAACGTTAATATTAGGAAGGCTATCGTTAGCGAATCATAATACTTTACTAACTTCAATAGACGTTAGTAAAGTCAAGGTCAAGGTCAACTTTATTATCCCACGAGGGGGAAATTCATGTGGTCCTTACACCCGTTTAACACAGACACACAGAAACAGGCACATAAACAACAAATAACCAAATACTGGCCTATTGGATGTAAATTTCACCAAATGTCTGTCATTTAAAAATCTTATTGCTGTGGGGACAATTGATTTGCTGTACCTTGCTGTTCTAATTTTCCGCTGTTGAATTCTACCCTTTTACCTGCTACTCCTTCTAAATCTCAGATGTAGAGGGTGGGTGGGATCTTATCACCCTTTGCATTTGAGATTAGTTTGTTGAAATATTTCTCCAGAAAGCCTGATGTTGATGATAGTTTAGTTATGGGGCTGAAATATCAATGTTTTAAATGGGCAGGTGCCACACCAGTAGGCTACAGTACGTCGAATACTTATTCAATGTCCATACATCCATCCATCCATCCATATCTCCTTATCCGTAGTTGGGTCGCGGGGGCAGCAGCTCCAGCAGGGGACCCGAAACTTCTCTTTCCCGAGCCACATTATCCAGCTCTGACTTGTGGATCCCGAGGCGTTCCAAAGCCTGTGTGGATATAATCTCTCCACCTAGTCCTGGGTCTTCCTCGAGGCCTCCTTCCAGCTGGACGTGCCTGGAACACCTCCCTAGGGAGGCGCCCAGGGGGCATCCTGACCAGATGCCCTACCACCTCAACTGGCTCATTTCAACACAAAGGAGCAGCGGCTTTAGTCCAAGTTCCTCATGGATCTCTAAGGAAGACACTTGCCTGAGAAAACCCTTTTTGGCCACTTTTACTCGTGATCTAGTTCTACACTAGCACTAGATCACTAGTGCACCTCCCACAGTATCTCCCGAGGAACCCGGTCATACGCCTTCTCCAGATCCACAAAACACATGTAGACTGTAAGGGCATACTCTTAGGCCCCCTCCAGGATCCTTGCGAGAGTAAAGAGCTGGTCCGTTGTTCCACAACAGGACGGAAACCGCATTGTTCTTCCTCAATCTGAGGTTTGACTATTGGCCGAACCCTTGTTTCCAGGACCTTGGAGTAGACTTTACCAGGGAGGCTGAGTAGTGTGATACCCCTGTAATTGGCACACACTCTCTGGTCCCCTTTTTTTGAAGAGGGGAACCACCACCCAGGTATGGCACTCCTTGGGCACTGTCTCCGACTTCCATGCAATGCTAAAGAGGTGTGTCATCAAAGACATCCCCCCCACACCCAGAGCTTTCAGCATTTCTGGACAGATCTCATCAACCCCCGGGGCTTTGCCACTGTGGAGTTGTTTGACTACCTCAGTGAATTCCACCATGGTTATTGACGATAATCCGCTATCAGCCTCGTGTTGTATTCATTTAAGTTCATTCCACCGTTTAATTACCTACTCGGTTTAGGTCAACGGTGTCCCATCCTTACTGTACACAGATTGGATGGTTCCCCATTTCCCCCTCCTGAGGTGACGGATGCGGATGGTTTTCCAGAAACACCTTGGTACCGACCAAAAGTAATTCTCCATGTCTCCTCCGAACTTCTCCGACACCGCTGTTTTTCCTCTTTCACTGCAGCCCTTCGTGCCTGTCGGTACCTTGCATCCGCCTCCGGAGACCTCTGGGATAACATATTCCGGAAGGCCTCTTTCTTAAATCGGATGGCTTCCCTGACCAGCTCTCATTGCTAATCTGAAAAAAGGTGCGCTTCAAATGCTCACTCCATGTCAACTTGTGCGAGCGGAGTTAGTAGGCCGACATACAGTATGTGAGCTTTCTCTGCCCCTTTGAAACTTTCAACGTACTAAATCACTTGCTACTGACTACACTCCTCAGGCCAAGTGCAGGCATGGAGGGAAAGACGGACAAATCTAAAACGTTTTGAATAAAAGCATAATATAACTATATCGATATAAACAATATTGTCTAATTTTATCTCTTTTATAAAATATACCGATATACTGTAAATTAAATATCGGCATATCGCCCAGCCCTGCCGGGCAGAGATTCCCATGTTCAGTGTTGGGAAGAAATATGTTTTATGCTCGTTTACACTCAGTTTAACCACACATAATTTGCGTATAGTAAAGTGGGGCTTCACATGCTCTAATATAATTTTTTTTAATTAACTATTGGTATCCACATGCACCGATCACCCATGTACAGTACAACAAACAGTCGTCCCTGCTGAAAATAATCCTAGAAGAAATGCTATCCATTTAGATCACATGAATGATCAATGAGTCTGTGATGAATTGCTGGCAGCTTACTGCAGAAGAGGGAATAGTATATTTTGTGTGTTTAGTGTGCTTGTAATTTCCATTACACTCTTGGTCTTAGATTTTATTGAAAGTGGTCTTAAAAAAGTCTTAAAAAGTCTTAAATTTAACTTGTACCTGGAAACACCTTGACGGACATAAACAAAGTGGCGAGCACTGCTCAAAACAACAATGCCCTTGGCTTTGCAATGCATTTCAATGTGTGGGGCGGCTCTTTGGGAATTTCTTTTTGTTTTTTGTTTGAAAATCATCCTATTTGAACCTGCTATCAGAATCATCCTATTTCAAACTGCTATCAGAAGGTATGATTGAGGGGTGCT
>JAODUH010041948.1:0-20499 GCA_027564835.1 Typhlichthys subterraneus | reverse complement strand
TTCATTTTGAGTCAGATTTCCAGTGTTTTGGTAAAGTTAGTGTGTGCAGAGAAAGATGTGTTCCATTTTGAAATGAAGAATTAGTATATATTTAACAAAATGTGTTTTTGAGAAGAAAATTATCTATTTGGCCAATTGTGTTTTGTAGATGTGAGTCTGTGTTAAGAGTTTAGAAAAGGTATCTGAAGTATGGGTAAGCGCTTGTTAGCAATTGAAAAAAACTGTAAGTCAATATGTTACCACTGCAATTTCATTATTCCTCACTAGGAATTAATCTCATGATCATACACTACATAGATTATTTATATAGCATAATAGCACTTGAAGAAATAAGGGTCAAGTTCATATGCTAAGCTTTATGGTTGCTGATAATGTCCCTAGGCTGTATAATTCTAATACAGTTCACTGCTCAAAATCATATTTCAACGTCTCTATACAACAGCATGAGCTAACAAGGGCATATTTCCTACCTTCATTAAAATGCTTGGTTAACTTTAGCCATTTCTGGTAGCCTATTTGTAAAACTTTTAAATAGCCACTGAAGAAGGTCAAATGAATGTGCCGTTAACCTTTTGCTTTAGCATGGCTTCAATTAAATTTAGGCTAAATGGATTGATGAAAAAGATTTGTTTGGGAAACATGGTCCATCTGTGAATTTGCCTATAAAACAGGCAAGGTTTTATACTGTGAGATGTCTAACCTCACTGAAGGCAAATATTGTAGTTTCAATTAAATATTGCTTACTTTTGTGACCCTTTAAAGAGCGCTACAGTGTGTTGTTTGGCAGCTCTGAAGGTAATTTGTCCAGACCAATCCCTAGAGACTCCAAAAACCCCAGCTTGTTAGGAACACATCTGTGTGAGTATGAGAGGAGTTGGCACTCATTCTGGTCTCAAGCTCTGTTTTCAAACAAGATGACTACAAGCGAACTACAACACTTAGACAAGTGTTTCTTTTAAGAGTTGCTGACGGGCTTTGTTAACATCTAAAAAATAATTGCTAAAACTCTTAATAATTAAATAAAAATTGAATGTAACCACCGAATTTTACAAACTGGTAAAATGTTGTATAAAAAATATCTCCCTACTCTGCAATAGCAATACTCAGTATTAGTTTACTCCATATGCCAATGTGGGGTCCAAACCTACTCCCTTGAATATACTTTATTGTTTCTTTATTCAATGACCATAACAGCCGATATGGAATATCAAAACAGGCCATATTAACATCAAACATACAGCTGTCATCTTGACTGAGATTGTGAGATTGGAGATTGGTATGACAATAATGTATTTTAATCTTCTCATCTGACGCCTTCATAGGACAGTATCCCCATTTGCTTTTTGCGTTATAATCCAATTTAAGAGGCCTAATTCTTTAAAGACAAACTTTAAATTAGACGAGAGGGTCACTCGCGTCGTCAAGAGTGGAAGGCCCCATGAAAGGCTCATCGAAAGGCTGCATCATTATCAGGCAGTGGTTGCCATGCTGGCACACTGCCAACAGTGCCAACCGATGCTGCTGTTATGTCAGAGAGCTACACACGAGCTCCGCTACTTAAAGGTACTAAGTAATGAGCTCTGACCGGCTCTATGGAGACCTGTGGTGTGTGTGTGCGTGTTTGTGTACGTGTGTACTGTATGTGTGCGTGTGGGCACCTACAAAGCAGATTCCCTTTCTCGGCCTGTTAGATTGTTTGTTTTTGCATCCTTGTGTGTTCTTAAAACGTTACCCTCCTCATCACCTCAGTCACACTTCTTTTATCTGAAGTGCTTCATTCTTGCTCTCACTGTATTTGAAAAGCTCCATAAATATGTAACACTGACAGAATTCCTATCTTGCAAGGTAAGAGGGACTGTTGAAATGACCCAGATGAAGACAAATCCTGATGGCTTTCATAATTGACCATAGGCAAGTGGAGTGGAATCACCTCTAGCATTTTAGCCCCGTGAGAGAGAGAGAGAGAGAGAGAGAGAGAGAGAGAGAGAGAGAGAGAGAGAATGAGAGAAGCAGCTCTAAGCTTATCGCTGTTAGAATAGAAACCAAGCCTGACACACATCCATCCCATTACTTCAAGTTCTGCAATACGCAGTCTATATCTGTGATAGAAATGGCTCATGAAAAACATCTTGCTCTCTCTGTTTCCCGTGTATGACAACCTTTTTAATGCTCTTGTGGCATTTGAGAATTCTGCAGAATACTACTTAGACAAATGTGTGGCCAATCAAGTCAAGTCAAGTAATCACATTACAGCCTTAAAGGGCCTATATTTCACTTGGAAGCAAACACCACCGTAACAAGCATTTCTTAAGGAGGAGGCGATTTCTATGTGTATCATGGAGGGGCAAGGCATGCCCCTGACATACGAATTAATTTTTGGCACTGTGTTCGTCTCAATAACAAGTAGCGATATGTAAAACTCTATGCATTATTCATTGTTATTATTTATTCCCTACCTGGACTCTAAAGCCCAAAGCACACCGTCACTTAACACGCGTCATGTGACGCAACGCCCCATGCACCAATAGGAAGCATTGCGTCCGGTTGCGTCGTCATGGTGCGCCAACAGGGAATATTACACACAGTGCGGGTCATGAGATCAAAAGCTGGTAGTCTCTTGCCTATTTTTTATTACTGCCTTGCTAATTTAATGAGCGGTTAAGATTGTTTTGATAGCAGCAGATCAACAACATAGTTGGAAGCTAGTCCAAGCGCGTCTAGAGGGTTGTACATAGAAAACAATAGGGGCGTCTGTCTTGATGTGAGTCTTATTACATTATTCAAATGATTCTTTGTTTACGTATTCATCTAAAACAGGTCTCATGTATTCCTTTAAAACTTGTCATCCCAGCACCGTTTGGATGTCAAGGTTATTTTTTAAACTGTAGGTTTTGCAGTAGGTTAAGCATAATTTCATCAACACTATTTCAGCAGCATTGCAGAGAAGGCTCCTAAGGCAGACTTCTCTCTTTCTGTCCAGTCAGCATAAAGCATGTCAGTGTTGGTTCATATACCTTCACAGGAAATGCACATTTGCCACAATACTTCAAGGACGTTGTATGTGTGTTCTGTAGGAATCAATTGGGACTCACATAAACAACAGAAATCTGTCACTCTCTCTGATGCCTGTAGTTGTAATTGTTTCAATGTAGCCTGCCTTTGTTGTCTGGAAGCCCTCTGTGCTGTTCAGAATACAGATTGTGTGGAACCTAATATACAATAGTGATTGCAAAAGAGAATTAATGTAAAGACTTCCCTATACGCTTTCTAATAGAGAGCAGGTATGCCAATCGCCTGTTATATGCTATGCTATGAATGCTGCTTTAAGTATGCATGCATGATTCACCATGGTAATGGTGAAAATGTGGATTTTTCTCAAGAGGGTTGTGTAAAATCTCTGCAGCCCTGATATAGTAACACTGTTGATTCCACACATTTGTCTCTATTACTGTCGCGTTGATTTAGAGTGTTTATATTCACGGAGAGCTGCTTTTATTGCACTGCATTGCTGACACGTTCACCTCTGCCAGTGAACACCGCTCAGCTATTCCAATTTAAAATTGGCAGAAAATTGCAAACTGGCTGAGGGGATTTGTAGTTTTACTTTCATAATAACAAACAACGATAAATAAAAAGAAAAATATAGTGCTGGTCTTAATTGTTCTAAACTTTGATATGATTTTCCAGTCACAGTCACTCAAACAGGAAGTCTGTAAAGTCAAAAATCATGCTTAGGGATAGACCATATATCCTCACCCATGTAGTACTGTAACCACCATCATGCAGCCATCGCCAAACCCAGCGCACCCTGGCCACAACTGACCACTAATGCACCTGTGGGGAAAGGCTTGTCTTGTTTGGTGTTGGTTTTTGTTTGTCCTTTATGTGTTCTTGTCAGCTGAGAGCCTTTATTTTATTGCAACTTGATAAGTTGCAAATAATGTTCACAATATTTACAGTATTTCAGTTACTGTCGGTACAGTCGATTAAGCAGTATACTGTGAGGTTTGTGTTACTGAAAATTATTTACCGATGTACAGTACCAGTTTAAATTACAGGAATGTGATCTATGGTGAAAATATTGTTTGTTTAAATGTCTATTCCTTCAGAGCTATAAAGGGATATAAGATCCAGTTCAAAAACCTATACAATGATTATCTTAAATATGAAAAGTATTTAAGTGCTGTCCTTGACCTACCTAAGAGCAGTAGGTAAAAACTTCCTTTTATATTGAATGCTTTCTTCATTTTAATTCTCTTTTGTTAATCAATGCAAATATAGATACACATTTTCTCTTAATTTTACTTCACTCACCTGTTACCTTTGACTTTACTGTACACTAATCGTTGTGTTACTGCCATGACTTCAGCTAGCATGAGGGGGTGTATTGTGAATTCAACCAAATCCTCCCTCTCAGAAGGGCAGAAGAGTCAGGTGTAACAGCTTTATGGATTTTAGAGCTAAATAATAACCTGCCCAATAAATGCTAAAGCAGCAAATGTTAAGGTTCAGCCATTCAGCTGAATAATACCTGATAAAAAAAAGACCAGTGTACTGAATAATTTCATCTTTTTTAAATATTTTACTTACACAAAGTAAGGGTTAGTCATTCTCGAGAACGCTTGCTAACTCCAAGCTCAAATCAAAACAATATTCCCCAGCTGCGCCACCTCACACGTGCTGTATGTGTCATATGTTGAAAAAGTGTATTAGCTTTCATTTAGCTTGCAACAGCTGACTCTACCTTTAATACCAATTGATATCTCAATCCATCAATACTGCACTGTGCAAGTGGTGTGCAGAAGACTGTAGAGCAGGGCAATTCAATATTGGTCCTGGAGGGCCACTGCCCTGCATGTTGTAGATGTCTCACAGCTCCAACACACCTAATTCTAATTAATGGGTCGTTATGCAATAGGCCCGACATGGCTAAGAGGAGCAGAGCACAATCGGAGCCAATCAGCAATCAGGTGGGGGAGGGGCATTCTCTGCAGCATGGCTATTCAACCCTGGTCCTGGGAGGCCGCTGCCCTGCATGTTTTAGATGTCTCCCTGCTCCAACACACCTGATTCTAATGAATGGGTCGTTGGAAGCCTGATAATGACCCTTTCATTAGAATGCATTGTATAGCCCTACTCTACAGCTTTAAACCAAAACAACAATGGCTTTAGTTCAAGAGAAATATCTTGCCTTAGATGCACACAGTATACATTAATTTATATACACAAAAGAATAATAAAGCAAGTAAAAGCATATGCAGACTCAAAATGCCATTGACTGCAGCGCTATAATTATAACTATCAAGGTCCATGCACACTATGTCACAGTGCATGCAATGATGTCTAGTGTCAGGGCAGTGTAGACTGATATACTGATTTCTGTCTATCTTGAGTTTGTTTGAAGAATATTTCCTTTCTTGCTGAGCCTTCTCATAATTCTGTTTCTGTTCAGTAAACAATATAGTCTCTAGATGCAAGTTTGGAATTGTGTCTGTTGACTATAACCAAGCAAGTTTGTGCTTTTATCTCTTGATGAGGACAATGCCCATCTATGGCTCATTCATTAAAACAACAAGAAGATCAAACTGGAGTTTTTTGGCTTTGCAGAGATCCTTATCTTGGCTCATTGATGTGTTTGTTTACGTGTATGCACTGATTTGCATAATCCTCAGAGTAGATATAGCAGTGCCTCTGTGAATCTTCAATTCTGTGGCCTCAATTATTTTCATTGTGCGCTATGAAGCTCCACAGTGGACACTCCATAGAAAACTTTGCTCTTCCCTTATGAGCGTCAGTTTTACAGTTCATCTAAACCTGCAGTCTACGATGAGCACATGGTTTATGTTGCAACAGTACCAATGTTACGTCACATCTCATTGTATTGTAATCCTTGCAAAGGGGATCTAGTGTGTGATTATTGTTTTAGATTAAACATGTTCATTTATAAAAAGTTAGGCTGTGTCAGTGTGTCAAATAAATGCATGTATCTCAATAATGGATGATCTTTTGTGTATAACAGCATAGAGCCGTTATAGTGCTCGGAGCACAATGAGCTGGAAAGTTCAACATATTTGGACTTCTCAAGGCAATGTTCTCCAGATTTATGGACATTCATCTGTTGCCGTGCAGCTAGCTATAAAGTAGCTGCTGAGTGGAAACAGCGGCCTTGGCCCTCTTAGGAGTGCTTTCCAATCTGTTCCTGCTCCTGTTCATATCTAGGGCACCTAGGTACTAGCCCGACTTGGTCTCACGCCAGGCAATTATGTTCATCCTATTGAGACATGTGTGTCACAGAGGAATGCTGAATGCTAACTTATTTATTCTAATTACATTCTGTAAATTCTTAGGCAAATGAACCGCCCACTCATCTATCGTGAGCGTGGGTTAGTAGTAAATTTTTAATTTTATTAAACGCCATGTTAATGAAGATGTTTGTGGTAGTTGTGAAATAGAATAGTCCACCTCATTGTTGCTGAAGTTATTGTATGAAAAGAAAATTGACATGGAAAACAACTAGTAATGAGGAAAATGTCCCGTTGTAATTTCAGATCCAGATTTTAATAGCATCCTCTGTCACAGTACAAATGAAAAATGACAGCTTGCCGAGCTGTTTATTGACCAGTTGACATTTAAACCGTTAGAGTATTCCCTGCCATACAATCGCCCCCTCTACAAGCAAATGATGCAATGCAATTCTCAAACAGGCTGCTGCCTCTCTCATACACACCGTATACAGTTATCAGCATGTGATATGTGGCATTCATTTACACATATACTGTATGTACAGTATAAGTATAAACAGTGTATGTATGCTTTTTAAAGTTTAAAGTATCGATATATGATATTGTCTGCCACTAGATTTTGCACTAAGCACCAGCATGCAAGACCAAAACAAATGCTTTGTGGGCCACACAAACACGCATGCACTAAAATGCACTCTCAGCCATTGGTTATGAAAACAAAGAACAGAGATTCGTGGATTACACACTGAGAGGGAGTGTGCTGCCATTCTCTACTTAATCCGGACACAATTACTCCACTATAACTTTACATATCTGCTGCTGCATTAATGTTTAAAATATTGTATATATATCCATGTCATCCTGCTGATGTTAATCTACTTAACAGTTTTTCACTTACTTTACTCAATATGTTTTGGCATATGAATTTGTGTTCCTAGTAATATGCGCTTAAAGGTCGAATCCCTGTAATTTTAACGTTCATATTGAAATACAAATCATGAGTGAGGGCATTTTTTACTGTCAAAGTGATTGACGGGCCTTATAGTGTCATGTGAAGACTGACAGACTGTGAAGGCTAACCATGAATTCTAAAGTTCCTCTGCTGTTTCCAGTTTGCACTGAAAAAAAAGTTCCCTTTAAGAGCTTATACAGTAGCGTCTTTTATTTTACCTTGCTAAAAATAATATGTATTATATGTAAGTATTATATAATCAAAATGTTATACCTGTTATGTTCCATTCATATACTCAAGAAACTGACAAGGAAAAGAAAACACATTTGGGTTTTTAAGGTCATGTTTTAATGCAGCTCTGTCCCTACACAAATGAACCCCTGAGGTAGACGTTTAGTTTTTTTTGTATTCCACCAAAAGGGCACTCACTCACTCTGAAAATTACCAGCCATATCTGCCATTTAACAATGGCCAGAAATGACATCAGGGGACAATGTAGAGAATTTCTTGGGATTTGTTTTCTATAGATGCAAATTAGGCTTCTGACAAAATGTGGAGGGCAAGTGGTTATACCGTAATAAGAATGGAAACGGTGACCATTGAAAAAAAAATCACTGAAAAAGCCTATATAAATGATGTGACTGAAGCTGAAAATGAAACGCAACAAAGGACAAACATTTCACCATCCCTGTGGCGTAATGTGGAAGATGATACATTTATGTTGTGCTTATATTATTCAAAATACAGTGTGTCTAACAAAACGCACGTTTGTGAATAGACTGTTTCAGCACTGTGGTTTTACATATAGATTGTGTCCTGGTCCATCAGTGCTGTCCAGTCCTACATTTGTTGTCAATAATAGTGTTATATCCTGGTTGTGTGCCAATTATAATGTAATGCAGTTTAATTTAGTTTTCAGTTGTACTAATTTAGGTAATGTTTGTGCCAAGTGAGGCATTCTGACAATACTGAGAAAGACACAATCATTTATTTTCACAGATCATTTAAAATGTACAGTGTGCAGCACACAATTATTGTCTAGTGGAAGTATTTATGAACAAAAATGTATTTTTGTGCGCCTGATCGGAGGGCGCAGCCCTGCCGTGGGACGTCGGTGTGACAGTCAAGTCATGCCAAAAATGTACATTTAGTAGACGGAATGTTGGGTAAAACAAACATTTCCAAATGATCATTTCCGACACTCTAGAACTCAATTTGACATCAGTTTGTTGGCGTGAGAGACATCTGCATTTACCATTACTATCTAAATGAAATTGAAGAATGTACACATTGATTAGGTACAGATGCAGATTGATAACATAATTCAATATTATGTAATTATTTACATTATAGTCTACTAGTGGAAAAAATGTGTAAGATTCCAAAACGTCTTTTTGTCATATCATAGGCATATAGGCTATTTTTAAATAAGAACTGGTGTAACATATCAAAATATATTTGCTGTTGGTCAAGTTTGTGTTACACACATCTAACAGACTATACATTTTCTTTTAATCCATCCAAAAATAAAAGGCACAAAAATGGCAAATAGTGCACGTAGGAAAAACATAAATTATACTGACGATATCAATTGCAGTATTTCAGCCTGCAGTCGGTATATAAAAGGATGTTGTTTAGTATGGAACTTTATGTAATGATGTCCGATCAATATCACAATTGCTGTACAGTCGTAATACTATATGCTGTTCCTTGATACACTTAAAACTGATAGACCAACATCCATCCATCCATCCATCCATCCATCCGTCTATCCATCCATCTTCATAGCTTATCCAGAGTCGGGTCGCGGGGGCAGCAGCTCCCATAGACCAACAATAAAGTGAAAATAAGCTATTGCTATGATGATCTTAGCTTTCCAGGTGGCTTTGGAGCATACCGTATATTCTTTGACAGGGCTAACACTGTTGACATAGCAAGCTGCCTCTTGCAAGTAGAGATTGATTAGATCATTTTCAATTGTTGAGATGCCTTGTATGACTAATTAAGTGATAACTATTGTGGTTGTTTATGTCTTGGTCATTAATCAAGATTTATTAACAATATTAACTTCCATTTCATTTTTATGAGAGTGCGTGCTCGTATTAGAGCATAGTGCCAAATTAACCACCTGACTATATGATTGTCATGCATACTTTCATTTTAATGGGCTCAACTGTTTTAAGATATCTAATTTACATGTATTTTCTGAGGTATACTGTAAATTATATCAGTCTTTCAATTTCCATTTATCTTTTAAATTCAGTATGACATTTTCACACATAAAAAATGTCATAACTGAAATTCTTTTAACCCTAAAGATTTAGGTAGCAGTGGTTGTTATGTTGTGAGTCATTTCTGGGAGGCAGCGATATGAGCATGTGGAGGTTAAAAGCATGTACAGCTATAATACGCTTTTACAGCATAACTTTTAAGCACCCTCCCCAGCAGCTGAGTATTTCCCATGGCTCTACATCTGCATTGTATGTGTAGCAGAAGCACAGATGGACTGAATCCATAGCGATGACAGGTCCTGAAAAGGCATATATGACATGCACATGGAACAAAATCACCAGGGCACAGAAAGGCCTACTGTAGCTAAATATAGCTAAAATAATCCAGGTGCACACAAGAAGATATTGAATGTGTCCTGAGTCACTGTGACTCTATCAAACTGCAAGATGTGCTGGTATAATGGCCCCAGGTATTAGAAAACCTTATCATAAACTAAATACAATACATTTGGCACTGCAGTTGTGGGTGCTGGTTAATCAACAGACCTAACTCAGTAAATGCAATGCTTTGAGTAGCATTGTCAGGCTGATTCCCTTCTTGAAGTATTGACAGCACCACTTCCGATATATATGATCCTATACCGGTATCAGATTTATTTTTATAGATCCCCAGCTAGACTAGAAGCTTATGCAGGCAAGCAGGAGGAGGAGGGTTTAGTTTGGTAGAACATCATGGACATGGCTGCATTCTTCAGTGTTTTTCAATACAGTCCGTCACTACACAAATGATATAGTTCTATGGTATTATACAGTACTGTACAATAGCAGGGCTACTGCCTCATTTAATCTGTTATGAACAAAATGATGATAAATGATGCCCTTTATGTACTGCATTCTGAAAACAAAGCTCTCTTACAATCAGTGCATGCTGCTGCTGAAATATCATTTTATAGACAACCCATTGCAAAATATATTTAGAAACATGTAATTACCCTTTTTTTTTAATACACACTTTCTATAATAGATGGCGGTGACCTTGCTAATGTCAGAAAATCATATGAATATTATATTTCATTTAATAGAGGAAGGAAATACAAATGTGTTTGTTGTGCAAATTGATGATTGGTGTTTGGTGATTTTGAATAAGTATCATCTAACACAATAACATAATATCTAAAAAATATAATTTCAGTCTTATTAACATTAATTGGCTGATTTTATTATTAACATTATGGCTACCTGTTTACCAAGGTAACACGATGTGTGACCAAGATAACCAGTGTGACTGTGGCCAGGTGCCAAAATATTATCTTGCTCGTCTAGGCTGTAGCGCAAGCGAGTAATTTTGGACCTTTTGTCCAAATTAAAGGCTATTTCACATAATACAGTGGCGGGCAGTAAAAAAGTCCATGTCACCCTTGCCTAGTAGCGGTCTCCACACGACTAACCACAACTGCATGTCGTAATCACGAACTTGCATGTTCCATTTGAACGCAGAATTACTTCCATCATTGGGGAAGCTATACACTCTACACTTTTCTAGATTTTACATTTAGATTTATAATAACAAAGTTGTAGTCTGTTATGATTTCCTAATGCTTTAAATGTGTTTCTTGTATACATATTAGTGATATTCAAATTATATATA
The DNA here is from genome assembly GCA_027564835.1 of Typhlichthys subterraneus. NCBI lineage: Eukaryota > Metazoa > Chordata > Actinopteri > Percopsiformes > Amblyopsidae > Typhlichthys > Typhlichthys subterraneus. The sequence goes on along the minus strand of JAODUH010041948.1, from coordinate 9,426 downwards.
TTTTTAAAGAAAATATTAAGGGGGGTGTCTTACCCCACGCAACTACAAATAAAGTTCAGTTAAATAAATAAATAAAATAAAGTGATTAGCAACATCTAGTGGTATAATTAATTAAATGGTTATGGTTTTCTTGGAGGTGTGGAACAAGTTTTGAAGATAATATTTAGTATATTAACATTTTGTTGATTTAGTTGCCATTTTGAAAAATAATTAGATTTGAGTTGCTTTGGATAACAATTGCTTTGAGATTTTGATAATAGATAAACATAATAGATAGATTATGTTTAGATATAGATAGATAGATAAACAAGATAGATAGATAAAAAATAGATAGATAGATAAACAAGTAGGCTACAACAGTAGCCTACTAGCATATTGCTAGGCTAGTAGCTAGCTACAATGACGGTTACCTTCCTTATTGAGTTAATTAACAAAAAATATCACAATTAAAAATAAAACATAAAGCCTACTAATATCCAACACAGTTTTACTGAATGTATGTGCTCTTGTTTGTGCAAATAAAGTATAAAGTATTTGCTTATTCTGATGTTTTACTAAGAAATGAAAAATATTGGTAACTCCTTTGTAGATGGTGCTGTGTTACACTTTACAATAAAGCTCCCCTTTGGCAGTTATACTAAACATATTACTAACTCATTAGAAAATGTTAATGTATTTACACTATAAAATGAGGGTTTTCCAGCTTTTCCAGTTATAAATATTAGTAAGGTGTTATGTTTCACACTTTAGTGTAAGTAAGGCAGTAAGGCTCCCATTAAATAGCTATAAATGGTAAACAAATGGTCATAAATACAAGATGATATACATCAATATGGATAAGGGGTATCAACGGAATCAACACAGTGAACAACAGATACTAAATATGTTAGCTAAAGGAGAAGACAAAGTAAACTATTTGCCAAATCAGAGCCTTAGCATTACAGCTACAGTACAAATGTGGGCTCACTATTTGGCAATCAACAGTTCACCATTGTCCATATTAATCTAATGTGTTTAAGAGCTTATTAATGATTTATAAATTGTTCATAACCTAATTCATAAATGAATTACAAACCACTAATAAAAATAATGGTAGTCTTATTGTAAAGTGGTACTGTCACGGTGCAATACCACACACATGGACATATAGCATAAATGAGATAGTATGTACTTTTTATAGCAATTAGAGTATAATACAGGACAGTATACATATATATAATATGTGTAGATTATATATTGTGTGTATATATTAATTGATTGATTGATGAATTTATTCATTCATTCAGTAGCCTACTCATGGACCACAATGCAATAATGTAATGCCCGGCACCTCTACTGGGAGCAACGCTCCCCCTCCCATTCATCCTTGCCAGTATTAAACCACCAGCCTCCAGCCATCACATCCCCAGCTACACACCACACTGTTTCACTAATCACTCATTGTGTGCACCTGTGTATCTAGAGCAGGTACTGTATGTTGTCTTTTGTTCTTTGGAAGTGATTGTTGTGTTTGTGTTTGTTTATGGTTAATCAGCACAAGCCTTCAACAGACCCATATTACAATACTAGCCATTAATTTAGGACACATGTATAAATACATTTGTATACCGTGTGTGTGTGTGTGTGTGTGTGTGTGTGCGTGTGCATGTTCTTAATTGTCACTAATGTGCACTGTATGTCTGACAGACTATTGTTTTCTAAAACTAAGTTCCAGGACCTTTAAGGCTGCATTGCCAGCCTAGATTTTGTAAACTCTTGTATTTTACATTTGTACTTTATGAATGAAGGCTTACTGCCCATTGCAATAGATAAGTTAATAGCATCATCAATAGTCTCACCCAGGGGTGGTGCTCCTCTTACCCACTCTACCTCAACCCAGCCCATTCAGTTCACCTGTGGTTATATGGTTTGAGTTCATGAGAGTAACATTAGTATTGTCTTATTGAAAGTGAATTGGTTCATCATTTTGTTTGCAATTCAGTGTTTATTCTTCATCTGCGCTTGTACGCACCTCATCAGTTACAAATATAGAAATACTGAACAACTCCGCTGTTTTTCTAACACACTATTGTAGTCCAGCTTTTTGCCTTAATCTTGGTGGTGATAAATAAAATACACAATCGTATAAACATTGCTTCTGACAGCAAGACCACGGGAAACAAGGTATTACAACTCAACCAATAAAAAGCTTTTTTGCTTCTTGGGGCCAAGAGTAAGTACAGTACGATAAAGATAAATATGGAATGAGCTAACGTTGTTGTCGACCAGGTTATTTACAATATTTTTTCATCCCATTGTCTCAGAATCTATTTACATTTCAATAAAACTTACTTGTCATATTAGCCCAGACCAGGTCACTAATAACATTTCTACACGGACGTTATTTTCTAGCACTATGTAAGTGACATCCGACAAAAGCAATTTCAGTAATGTCCTCCTTCACCTCCTTGGCCTCAGTTCATCCTTCTCTGTCACACTATGCCATTAGACATTTTAAATAAAAGCTCAGAATCTCAGCACAGGAGCTCTGTGTTCAGTATTGGATAAGGGAGCCCTCTCTAATAGAGTTATGCGCTCTATAATAGTCATATCAAAGATAACAACACAAATACAGAGAGCAGTTCTGGACAGGAGTCAATAATTGTAGCCTCCGGTGCAGAAACTATACTGCAAATTGAGTTATAGAATATAAGTAAAAGATAGGTACTGTATCATGGCATGTATCCTTTTTTTTCTTTGTTCTGCCTTTTGGAATGAATAAACACAGTTAGAGTTACCTTCAGTTAGACATGTATGTGTTTGCCTCCCAGGCCTGGTGTACAGTGTCATGGTAGTGGATAGACTTGACTGTGAGGTAGCATCATGAATGTAAATCATCTTGTACGGCTCAAACCTCGACGATTAAATGATTCATTCTTACCTGCCTGTCAGCTGCTGGGCCCTGTCACTCAGCAACCACTATAGTTGCAATGTATTGTCATCGATTACTGGGCTTGTTCCCTGCTGGAAGGAGATTACCCAATTTTACATTAGTCTGAAAAGTTCAACATTACAAATGTTACATTTCTTTGAAACAATCACTGTGCTGCTTCACAGTTGGTTAAAAAAACATAGATGCACGACATTTCTTTTGTTTTTTTCTTAATTTGCATGAATGAGAATGGCAGGCTCTTGAAATTGACTCAATCCGAGTCCATCTGCCATCATTCATGTTTGCTGGGTAGTTAAACCCTAGATATTATTGGTAAATCACTGTTATTCAATGTGACATATTTTCCCGACACCCATCCATCATGTTAATGTGGAAATACATTTTTAGATTTACCTCAGCCTTTTGCATTTCTCGCTCCTTCTCTCATATTTTCTATTCAATGCTGTTTTCTTTAAGGTGTTCAGACCATAGTACGGAGCCCTGCAGGTGACATGAAGATTTGTTTTTAAACTTAAGTCATGGCTACGACATAGTAATCATGGTTACTTCATTAATCTGTCTTGTGTGCGCATTGTGTCCGTATTGTGCTTGTAGTGGCCTCTTCCCTTCTTTAACCACTTCTTAATGTTGGGTGACTGGGGGATTTATGACTCCTGTCTAAAAGCATTCACTTGTCCGGGTTTGAATAAAGAATCGTTTAATGATTTAATGATTGTTAACTAATGCAGAATTAATAATAAATAAAATAACAAATAAATGACTCGGCAAAACCTAACACAACTGAATCTGCTTAGAAAACAAGGTCAAAAAACGTTCTGCTCCCAGTCAGCAACACCCTCCGGGTGTCATGGCCTCCTCCTGTTATAATCTTTCCTGTAGGCCACGCCCACTTCTCCTTCACCACCATCCACACACACTCACACAAAGAAAGAATTAGTATTACACAAAATACTCTCATGCTCCTATAGTGCTTGCTAATGCAAATGCTGCCACTGCACTCCGGGAAGCTGTATAGTTTATACACAGAGTAAACTGAATCCTTGATGTTCAAAGTCGACCCAACTGGGCTGCCATTTCAACACATGCTGTATCGAATAAGAAGTTGGCCACGACATACTATTTCGTGACCATAACTTACATGTGGCCATGAGTTACGATGGTTTCACATCACATAAAAGGCATTACCATATCTTAAGCACAATGGCATTCTGTATAAATGGACAAGAAAATATAATATTTAATATATAGTACAGTAAAGTGTAAATGTAATATGTTTGAAAATATCCTGTCAAATTCTCCTTCAACTGACTAACCATATGCTTTGCGCACCACATCATCCAACTACCCAAAGCATATTTCCTTCCAGAAATTGCTCATGGGAAATTGATGTGGAACCCAACACTATAAAATAAATCAGAAAATTTCTAAAATTATAAGACACATCAATTATGTATTACAAGTGTTGCTCAAAGGGATGCACAGTCACATGTATGCTGTGCACAGTGCGCCGGCAGGTTTGACATTTGTGAAATGTCTTTTGCTCTATGTCTACCAAGTTAATGTAAGAAAATATATATTTACCTTACATTTTTTTTTTCATTAACATGTTAGACAAGTACTGTGCATTAAAATTGATGAATCAGGTTCAAGTCTCTATTTTAAGCTTGAAAGAATAAAGCAATTTATTTGTAATAGAAAAATAATTGGATAAGACATGAATGACTGACGAAGCAGCAGTGCAATAGAAACATTTCTTTCTGATTGGATGTTATATGACCTTTTTAAATATTTTTTTCCAAGGCATTTTACTGCGAAGGTACATTTTGAAATCAGATACACTATTCCTTTACTGTATTTCAAAATGATAGGAAATCATATTTATTTTACAAGAATATATTGTTAATATAAATGTGTCATGCGATTTAACAAAAATATTATGTATATATTTAAAACATTAAATATCAATTTTTTAACTGCCTTTAAATGACAATTTAAGAGAACTATGTAAAAAAAAATATGTATGTTCCTATTAAACTGTTGACTGAGGCACTGTCTAGAGTAGAACAAAATAACTTTAAAATTTAAAAACTATGGTATAAGGCTTAGAACCTCACATCATGTTCTGCATGCCAATGATGACATTCTGGTAAGATGCTGATTTCACTACAGGAAACTAACAGGAAAAAGTGCACATGGTTCATGTTTTGTAATAAAGGGTTGGTCCTTAGGGCGATAGTGTTATGATACGGGGCGGAGGGAGGATGAAGACCCAGGCGCGGAACACAGAGGCGGTAAACAACAGATGAAAGAAACTGAGACTTATTACAGTAGTCAGGTGAGGATACAGCGTGACAATTGCTGGGATCGAGGAGTAGCGTTGTAGTCGCTGGTGGCGAGGTAGAGCGTGGCGATCGCTGGGATCGAGGAGCAGCGTTGTAGTCGCTGGTGGCGAGGTAGAGCGTGGCGATCGCTGGGATCGAGGAGCAGCGTTGTAGTCGCTGGCGACGAAGAGTAGAGTTGCTGGTGGGCTGCGGCGAAGAGGGGACAGACGTGACTGTCGGGGCGAGAAGCAGTGTGGTAATCGCTGGCGACGAAGAGTAGATTTGCAGACGGGCTGCGGCGAAGAGGGGACAGACGGGACTGTCGGGATCGCTGGTACGTGCATCCGTAGAATGGCATGAACTGGCAACAGGTGCTGGGGAGGAATGTCTCTTAAACCTCCGCCCAGGAAGCGGAGGTGAGGCTGCCGCACGTGAGGTGCATTTAGGAGGCTGACGTGGCGGCTGCGGCGCTGTCCGGTGCTGAACCGGTGGCTTAGCCTTGTCTGCTGCCGGGGCGGCTGCGAATCGTGACAGTACCCCCCCCCCCCCCCCGAGGGGTGCCACCCGGCGCACGCCCCGGACGGCCGGGATGACCCGGATGGTCACGGTGGAAGTCCCGGACCAAGTCCGCGTCGAGGATCCGGCTCCGGGGGACCCAACTGCGCTCCTCCAGTCCGTAGCCCTCCCAGTCCACGAGGTACTGGAGACCCCGGCCCCGACGACGGTCATCTAGCAGCCGGTGGACTGTGAAGACGGGGCCGCCATCAAGGATCCGGGGTGGAGGAGGATCCTGCGTGGGGAACCGACAGAGGGCAGTCGGAGACAGGTTTGGACCCGAAGAGAGGCGGGCAGGATGAGACGAACGGCAGCGGGGTTGATGACCGCCTCGATCTCGTAGGGCCCGATAAAGCGGGGAGCCAGATTTTTGGAGGGCACAGGGAGAGGCAGGTCACGAGCACACAGCCACACGCGCTGGCCAGGGCGGTACACCGGAGCGGGAACGCGGCGGCGGTCATCCTGGGCCTTCATCCTGGCAGAGGAGAGGAGAATGGACGCCCGAGCACGCCTCCACGGTCGACGGCAGCGCTGCATGTGAGCCTGTACGGAGGGCACAGCCAACTCTTCCTCTTGTTCTGGGAACAACGGGGGCTGATAACCCAGGGAGCATTGGAAGGGGGAGAGGCCCGTTGAGGAGCTGGTGAGGGTGTTGTGGGCATATTCTACCCATGACATCAGGGAGCTCCATGAGGTGGGGTTGGCCGATGCCAGACAACGGAGGGCCGTCTCCAGGTCCTGATTGGCGCGTTCCGTCTGGCCGTTGGTCTGCGGGTGGTAGCCTGAGGACAGGCTGACCGAGGCTCCCAGAGTGGAACAAAAGGCCTTCCAGGCATAAGCGGTGAACTGCGGTCCACGGTCGGAGACCACGTCCGCGGGGAGGCCGTGAAGGTGGAAGACGTGGTGGACAAGGAGGTCCCCGGTCTCACGTGCAGACGGCAGTTTGGGGAGAGCCAGGAAGTGTGCTGCCTTGGAGAACCGGTCGACCATTGTAAGCACCACTGTCTTGCCCTGGGATGGAGGGAGCCCGGTGACGAAGTCCAGGGCGATGTGCGACCATGGGCGGTGTGGAATAGGCAGGGGCCGGAGCAGACCAGAGCGGGGAGACGTGGAGGTCTTGTTCCGGGCACATACTGGACAGGCCGTCACAAAAGCCCGGACGTCCTCCCGCACGGTGGGCCACCAGAATCGTCGAGACAGGAAGTCGTGGGTGCGACTTATACCCAGATGGCAGGTAAGCCGAGTCGAGTGGGCCCACTCCAGGACGGCCGAGCGGACGGGATCCGGGATGTACAGCCTGCCGGGCGGTCCTGTGCCTGGATCGGGGTGTTGGCCTTGAGTGCCACGCACCCTGGTCTCAATCTCCCAGGTGAGGGCGGCGACCACGCATGTGGGGGGCAGGATGGGTGCGGCTTCCTTCGCAGGATCTTGCTCCGTGTGCTGGAGTGACAGTGCATCGGGCTTGGTGTTTCGAGACCCTGGCCTGTAGGAGATGGTGAAGCGGAAGCGGCCGAAGTAGAGAGCCCACCTGGCCTGGCGGGAGTTCAGGCGTCGAGCAGACTGGATGTAAGCCAGGTTCTTGTGATCCGTCCAGACCAGGAACGGGTGCTCAGCGCCCTCAAGCCAGTGCCGCCACTCCTCTAGGGCGAGCTTGACAGCCAACAGTTCCCGGTTCCCGACGTCGTAGTTCCGCTCTGCCGGGGAGAGCTTGCGGGAAAAGTAGGCGCAGGGGTGGAGCTTCCCGTCGGCAGGGGTGCGCTGCAAGAGTACTGCGCCTACGCCGGTGTCTGACGCGTCGACCTCCACGACGAACGGAAGGCTCGCGTTGGGTGGACCAGAACTGGGGCCGTGGTGAAGTGGCGCTTCAGCGCGTTGTAGGCCTCGTCCGCCTCATGGGACCAACAGAAAGGACGGGTGATGGAAGTCAGGCAGGTGAGAGGCTCTGCCAGGTGGCTGTAATTACGAATGAAGCGCCTGTAGAAATTTGCGAAGCCAAGGAACCATTGCAGGTCCTTCCGGGTGGCGGGCGTGGGCCACTGTGTCACAGCGGACACCTTGGCAGGGTCCATCCGAAGCTGGCCTGCCTCCAGGATGTAGCCAAGGACGGGGACAGTGGCGGCGTGGAACTGGCACTTTACGAAGAGCCTGTTCTCCAGCAGGCGTTGCAGGACCAAACGAAGGTGCTGGGTGTGTTCATCGGGGTCCCGGGAGAAGATGAGGATGTCATCTATGTACACCACAACGAACCTGTTCAGCATGTCCCTTAGCACGTCGTTGACCAGCTGCTGGAATACGGCTGGGGCATTGGTTAGGCCGAATGGCATCACCAGATACTCGAAGTGTCCGAGGGGGGTCTTGAAAGCCGTTTTCCACTCATCCCCCTCCCGTACTCGAACCAGGTGGTAGGCGTTACGGAGATCCAGTTTGGCGAAGATGGTAGCCCCTTGGAGTGGCATGAAGGTGGAGTCGATCAGTGGCAGCGGGTACTTGTTCTTTGTGGTGATGTCGTTCAGGCCATGGTAGTCGATGCAGGGCCGCAGAGACCCGTCCTTCTTGCCCACAAAGAAGAACCCCGCCCCCACCGGGGAAGAGGAGGGGCGTATGAGGCCAGCAGCGAGCGACTCCTGTATGTACCGCTCCATGGACTCGCGTTCGGGGAGAGAGACGTTGAAGAGCCGGCTGCGGGGTAGTGGAGCGCCGAGGTGTAGCTCTATGGCGATGTCATACGGCCGATGCGGTGGAAGCGACGAGGCACGGTGTTTGCAGAAGGCTGGTGCGAGGTCGTGATAGCACTTCGGCACGAGGGACAGGTCCGGAGGGCTGGGGGGAGCAGAGGCCGTCGTAGGTGGCAGAGCCGACTGGAGGCAGGTGGAGTGGCATCCAGGGCTCCACGCCACGACCCCACCCGAAACCCAGTCGATCTGTGGGTTGTGCTGCTGTAGCCATGGAAACCCCAGCAAGAGCGGCGAAGTCGGACAGTCTATTAAAAACAGGCTGATGGTCTCTCGATGGTTGCCAGAAAGCAGCAACGTGAGCGGAGCGGTTCGCTGGTCCACCTGTGCCAGGAGGCGTCCGTCCAAAGTCCTGACGGCCTGTGGGTCCGGGAGCGGCTCCAGCGGGAGACCCAGCTGGCGTGCCACTTCTCTGTCCAGGAAGCTGGCATCCGCTCCCGAATCGATGAGGGCAGACAGGGGGAAGGAACGAGAGCCATGCAGCAGAGTGGCTTGGAGAAGGGGGCGGCGTGGAGACATGAGTCGGCACGGCCCATTAGCAGCTCTCCGGTGTCTAATGGGCCGGGCCTTTTGGCCGACAGTCTGGACATGGCATTACACTGTGGCCTTGCTGACCGCAATACAGGCACGCCCCTGTGCGGATCCGCCATCGCCTCTCCTCGGCCGAGAGACGTGCTTGACCCACCTGTATGGCCTCCGGAGCAGGCATGGACGGCTCCTCAGCTCGAGGTGGGTGTGTCGTGGTGGTCGGTCGGGGAGCCATGTGCTGGGAGCGGTCTTCTCTGCCTTCTCCCGGCGCCGTTCACGATGGTGGTTGTCTATGCGGATGGCCCGGGTTATGCATCGCTCCAGGTCGAAGTCCTCCTCCGTTGCCACCAGGGCGTCC
>JAODUH010041927.1:0-11073 GCA_027564835.1 Typhlichthys subterraneus | reverse complement strand
CCCCCCCCCCCCCCCCCCCCCCCCCCCCCCCCCCCCCCCAGAAAGGCAGTCACGTAAATGAAAAGGCCCAGGTACAGCAGATGAAGAGAAAGGCACAGTGTAACAGACTCTCTCAGGAGGCAGACTGAGTTTAAGGGGAATGGATAACACATTGGAGGCGTAATAAATACCTGCAATAGCCGCTCTTCGTTCTTTACCTAATTTCTCATACACATGAAGGCTTTTATTCACTCTATTTACCTATCCTCCATCTACACGTCAAACCTCTCTCTCTCCCTTTCTCTCTCTCTCACATACACAAATAAAAGGACTCACTTACACTCAAACGAGCCCGTCTATATCCTGCCTCCTTATGGCATCCCTCAGAGATAGTGGGAGGGGTGAGATGCTGCACACAGCAGCCAGTGAGCAGCAATATCTATCTCTCTGTATTGATCTAAGTGTGGTCAACATATTGTGGTGCATAAAGAATAATCAACCCTAACACATTGTGACCTCCGCTCTGAAATGTGTGTATATTGTAACATCCGTAGCACAGTGGTAAAAAATTATGCGCTGACAAGCAATACAGACAGTAAGACATGAGAGGGGTGTAAATGCGAGAAAGAGCTAACAGTGGGGGAGGTATAACTAGGTGGGAAGCCATAGAACAAGGATCTGATACACTACGGTATATATGGCCCCAGACACGGCAATACCCTGAGCAGAAAGCCCACCTTTAGTAGTGACAGTTAGCTCCCAATCCTGAGTATAAGCTTGTTTGTGGGAGGCGCTGTCAATTGAATCTTGCAGTCCTTTACTGGATCCTGCCAGTAGAGATACAGCACTGTATGTCCTCTACAATTATTGATAATGAGGATATAACTCTAGACTCTTGAAAACAACACAGCCAAAACTGAAATAAGCAGGGGAGAAAATATTATCACTTAGGACAGGAAATACAGAACTTTGAGAATTCCATCATATCTGTCATATGAGGGCTATAATGAGACAAGGCACAAAGTGATAATTCTTTTGAAAGAGCAAATTTAGAAATGACATGAAAATATGAGGACATTCAGTCCTAACCAAAATGCATTCTTTGTTATTCAAGTTATTTGATAGAAAGAAAAGTTTTTTTAAAGCTCTAATGGACAAAAGTGTAATTATCACAGTATTCCCCTAAAAATCCCACCAAACTTTATTGCTCTTTATGATCTACAGTGTGAATGTGAAAAATAAGTCAATAAGAATCACTCTGCCCATATGTCTAGTTTATGGATTGCATACTCACATTTTGTGCAGATAATCTTGGGACGGTCCCATTTGCCATTGGCGCGACATTTGGCAGTTGGCACATGCCGTTGGAGGAAGCCATCGGCACACTGGTACCGCGCCACAGAGTGGATATCATAGTGGGAGCGCTTTCGGCCAATCAGGAAGGCATTATCTACAGGGGGCGGAGCTCCACACAGGACTGAGGAAAATCAAAGTAAGAGAAGAGAGCATTTGATACAGACTGCGATAAGCAAATACACTGAAGGTGTATTCTTCTCTCTGATTATAGGACCCACCATGTACAGTATACACAATATCAGTGTGAGTTGTCAATGGACAAGTGTCAGCTTGTTGGTTTTACAGGACAGTGCGTCTGTCCTGGTCTGAGTGAGTGGACAGCTGTCAGAGTACAGAGTTTAATGTACATATGAAGTCAAGGCAGGACTCAAAAGCGTTTTCTTGACAAGCTGGAACAGAGAAAGACCTGACACTTTGGTCAGAGATAGACAGACAAAGTCGAAGAGAAGCACCCACGCAACATCGCAGATTTTAGAACTCTCGAGTCTGGGGTGCCAATCTTCCCTGTGGAGATGACGTGTTGGGGTGGAGGTGTAATATCGTAATCTTTCTCTAGATGGCAGTCACTCGGCTAAAACATAAAGAACCTGACCAGACCGCCTTCAGAATCTTATGAAATTTTAAATACATTTTCTGATTAATGTCAACACTCCTTGACCTTAGAATAAGATAAGCATTGAAGTTAGGAGAGACTTTTAATTAAATCCAAAAATATTCAGGCTATTAAGAGAGGTGGTAGTATCTATAGCTTGCACAGGTCTAAACTCTGACCTATAAAAATACCTACAAAACCAAAAGATAATGTAAGGAAGGAAAATGTGGGATGGGGGAGTGGACTAAATAAAATATCAGAAAATTCTTTTGAATTTGGAGAATACATTTTTATTTGAATATGCTACAAATTTATATTCAAAAAGACACCTTGGTAATAATACATGTTCCTAAATGTATTGTAAAATGTGGAGAGGAAATTTGGTTGTAAGCCCTTATGTGTTTGATGGTACAGTATTTTCCCATATGAGACTATAATCGATTTTTCCCACACACTGAAGTGAGATTGTTTTGAAGTAGGGTGAAAGGAAAAGGTCACTAAATTTAGACACGCCAAATACAGCCATGATCTTATGGGAGAAGTCTGCAAATGCCAGCTTTGAGTCACTAAAGTCCCCTTTGTGGAACACAGCACAAAGGGCAATGTCTACAAAAATCAGGCATGCTGTATAGCTTGCGTGATAAATCTCTTACACTTCAAAACACTCTTCTTCCTTAATCTTAATCTCTAAAGTAGATTTAAATCCTTTAAATCACCTTATGAATTTCTGTTGACAACCAGTAACCACCATACTTCACAGCCAATGATTAGCCATAGTGAAATTTCACACATTAGATTAGCTGTGAAACATTGGCATCCCTGTACATGTATGTGTGCCTACGTTTATATGCGTGCGACGTATTTACGTGTGATTGTGTGTGTCTTGGACACTAATGAGGACATCAGGCACATACAGCTGAATAAACAGATCAATATTTACAATATTAAAATGGCATTTGATTAACAAAACAAACCCTTGTCACGAATGAGTGAGTGTACAGTACATCTGTGTAGCATGTACGGCACAGCTTGCTTGTATAGAGTTTACGTATGTTTCTCATTGTCCCTGCACATAGCTGGCAGGAGGTAGTCATGGTGATTTACTAGCTTGGTGACAATTGAACACAATTGTCTTTTCTCTGCGCTTGTAGAACCCTGTGGGTTTTAAGCATCGTTACACCTTCAGGTAATCGTGTCAAGAAGGATTAGACAGACATTAAAGTGTGAGTATTCTCTCCAGAATGTTACTGGGAATGAAGTATACTCTCACGCGCACACATGCACAGTGGCTATGGACAGCTCTGCTTGTACCCTGGGTAGCCAAACACAGCAATCGTCAGACTGAAACGCCAGCAGTTACACCACTACAGCATAACAGACAGGATAACCATTATGCTGAATGCCAATGTGTGGAAATGTGCGCGCGTCTCAAATGCAACGCATAACAGCAAGGAATTTTACTCCGATATGTGCGTATTTGTGCATGTTCACCACACACATACATTATGTGTATGCTTAGATCACAATTAGGCAAAAGTACTAGATGTAAAATGAGGCTGATTAGCTGCGTTTGATTAGTTATGTCTGTGGGCGCACCTCCCCGCTCTACCCTGCACTGACAAACTCTCCCAGCATCACAGTGCATGGCAGATACAATAATGAATAGCTCTCTCTCGCCATAAAATACCTCCCAGACAGGTTTCTCTCTTCAAGGTGTCTGTTGGAACGCTGAGTTCTCGCCCCTCCGACGAGACAAAACACGCTTCCCAATGGCTGATTAAGACCCCTGATAGGCTGCCGCAGTGGTGCTACCGTCCAATCAAGCCGGGAGACGGCTGATGAACAGACAAGTGCATTGAGTAGAAGAAATCAGAGAGACGACACTCAGCCCTGAGGTTGCCTTGGCCATCCCATTATGACAGGACGAGGCTTTCGGTTGGGTTACCGGGGAAACGATACGGGAGCCGCTGCTAGGAGGAGCAGAGGAAGATGAAAGCATGCTGGTGATTGGAACCGACTGATTAGGGTCGGCTGAGGGTTGGAAGCTGGGGACCATGTGACAACGAGAGCGGTGGCGCAACACCTTGCTGAAAAGGGAAATACTTTTCCCCTTACACAGAACAAAGGAAATGGATTCAAGACACTAAAGCTCAACCGTGTTTCCCCCACATTGACATTCTAGAATAATTGTCTCTTTGCTTGTAGTCTGAGAAAACATTAGCCCAGTTTTGGAGGTTTGAACAACCTACTACAGATTTTCCTGACACTGTAATTTAGTCTCACAGAGTTTGATTCGAAGAGCCTTCTTAAAAGTTGAACAGTGGCAGCCAATTGGCTTCACTTTCAGATGGCTTTTGAACGTTTTATTGAACAAAAATCTAATTGACAGTTAAGCCTTTCACAGCTGACAGTAATAATGATGAATTGAGTAAAACAATCATTTCCTTTTTTTAAATATGATTAATATATTATTTATATATTATTTTGATGTCCTTGATTTGTTTGTTAGCAAGTCTTAGAACGCTTAGTCCAGAACACTTGTGATTATATAGCAGGGTTAATTTGTGTTTATATTAACCTTTAATAGAATGATATTATTATGAAGGCAAATGTCACTGTTGTTTGTTACATGAAACCACAATCCATTCTTACTCTAGGTACGTTCTGGCATTAGTCCACTATCTGCTTCATGTGACCCACTATACAATTGGGTGTTCCATCCAGAAGGCCTGCTAATCTCAAATTAGCTATTAATACATACCCTATGTCTGCCTGCAATTGGTCAGTAGTCTGACCTGTATGCAAATGCATGGCAAAATTATGTTGTAACACGCTCTCTGATGAGCATGTTGTGGTCTAGCTCCAACAGATATCAAGACATAATGGATAAAGAGTTTTGCATTTAAACTTTAGGTATTTTTACATAAAAACATGAGTGAAAATGCCCTTTGTCTACATGTCACTGTTAAAGTACACTGCGCTTGCTGTAAGAGAGAACTTGTTGTAAAAGCTGTAATGGACAAGAGGACACTACTGCATGTGAGGTGGCGATTTGAGGTGGAGGGAAAATCACAGGACGGGCCAGCGAGCGACAGCAAGCTCTAATGATTGGTCATTAAAGAGGTTCACTGCTATTTGTGTATAAGCTGTTACAGCTCAGCGTAGAATCTATCATTACCAGACTGCATTAAGCGCCTTTCGCTCTCACCACTTTAACGTGAATGGAATGTTCTGGAATCGGTCATTAGCGCTCCCATATGCTTGTCCTTTTCTCATGACATTTATGGATAGCCGTTTTAAAGCAATATTGCACTTAAGTTAAACCCTCAACTCTATAGATTCCTTATCTCAATATAACACCACTCACTGATCGAAGAAGCTAAGATGTGGGCGTAAAGCTCCCGAACGAAGCGGCGATGCCAGAACACAGTGAACCTCTCTCGCTCCGGCTTATTGTCCAATTCCTCGTTCTCTCCCATCTAGCACCTATTTCCGTCCCTCCTCGCTGTTGTTCCTGTCTTCATTTCCTGCTGCTCTCCACCCCATTTCCTCTCCTTCCATCATCTTAATCACCTGCTTCAGTGGGAGCAGGCACGGTGTGACTCTTCCCTTGGCTGCCGTTTGTTCCCCATGCTCTCTCTCACCTGTTCCTTTCTTGCAGACGTAGGGCAGGTTGTAGTTGCAAGGCACGTCGTTCCATTTGCCGTTCTCGTGAGCGATCATCACCACGCAGTCCTCTCCTCCGGCGAAGAAGTTGTCTGGCTGGTTCTCACGCCAGTTCTCATATTGCTGCTCCATGACACGCACAAGAAAAACAGACAAAGAAAATAACATCTTGTCACACGGTAGTAATGCGTTTTCGGTCTGTGGTTTCTATGTTTCAAAATGTGAATTGCATTTTCTTTGCATCTGCAGGTACATTGACTCAAATATTATACAAACATGGGAGACGTTTCTCACCAGGTCCATCTTGTCTGTCCATTGAAAGTCGTCCTCCACTGTGCGATCATTTAGTCCGACCCAGGTGTTATCATGGCTCAGACCTTAATAGGAGGGAAACACATACAGGTATGAGGTGCTGAACTGAGTAGCTATCCAATTTCTATATCGGTATTGAACATGTTGCTCTTCCAAGAGGAGGTAACCTAGAAAATGTATTATTAAAAAAAAGAGACTGCCTGGATCTATAATCTAAAACCCTTGCCTCCACATGGTCTCAATGTAGAGTATGGTGTGAGCTTAAACCGTTCTTGTGATACCATCTATCTGAGAACATCTACTTTTGTTTTTAGAGACAAATATATTAAATATGATCTGCATTGCACTTTTTCTATTTACGTCAGCGTTTTTTCCTGTAATCAACATTATCCTGGTCTTAATACCACCTGCGTGTGTTCCTACACGATAAGCATGTGTGTCGCGCTGCAGTGTGCGTACAGTATCATGAGGAAGACAGCGTGTCTGTCGAAAACGTTGGTGTTTTTAAGAATAAAACGTGGGCATCCTTGTGAGCTCCTGAGGGTGCAGATTTCTGTTGCTACTTCATTTTTTTTTACCAGCCAGCACCTTTACATCAGATGTTCCTTTTCAGTTTAGTGTCTTGCTGAACTGAGTAGCTCGTTTAGAAGAATGAAAATAAAATCAGATGATAGTCCCACACACTAGAACACTTGCATAATATGAGCGGGTATAGGCTTGAGTGCATGCGAGTGTGTGCAATAGAAATTCAATCATGGCGCATCTGATTAACATCATTACCAGCTCAATTAATCTCCCTAATTGCTCCAGTCCTCTTTCTGCAGGGGTAGGGATGTCCATTTTCGAGACAATTAAACACACTTTTTGGTAAATGTGTCTGTGTAAATGGACAGTGGGTAGATTGGTAGTACTGGCGTGGCAATTTGGCAGCCAAGACAGAGAGTGGGTGTACTGGCCACTGGTGACCTGACCTTATTAGGGTACTAGTTGTGGAGTAATGAAGGTTAGTAGTTTGGTGGCCCACCAAGGAATGTCTGCATATGCTAGCGCTGTACGATCATGCTCCATGGCCATCATTGTAAGAACTTCCTGATTGGTCAAGCTTTGTGATTTGTTCCACTCTACAAGTCTGGAAAGTCTCCATTCAAAGACGTTGGTGACATATCAATCAAAGTAATTAACATGTCATTGAAATACCTTTAAATAATCAGAAGAATAATCACAGGACTTTCAAAACAGGCACCTAATTGCTATCAGCAACATTGTTTGGTCTGTGGTTCTCTTTTAGGGTTTAGTTTTGAAATGAGTTCCCAGGCTGAAATGTAAAGTAAAAAAATTGTAAAGGCGCAGTTTGCAAAAGCTTTACCAGGCAAAACCTTCTCATGTGTAACAAAATCTGTCTTGCTTATCAAAAACACAGTCAAATATTATTATGATCAGTTGTCAATGGGTTCACTTAATAAGTATCAGAAATGGGTGGTTATATGAAATGCTTTACACATTCAATATTAACTGTGAAAGTCAGACAATATGATTTAATGACTGTACTTGCTTCCAAAGCAAATTAGCTTGTACTAAGGTCTGTCAAATTGAATACGCTCCATTTGCCTTGCTTTAAGTTGGAGACATTGGTCAAATTAAAATAAATCAACAATAAAAATATAGACAGGCTATTACAAACAAGACATGATAAATACTGTAAAATATTCCCTGGAGGTGGATTTCCTTTATCCCTTTAACCGCGCTTTAAGGGCTTTAATTTAAGACAAACCTGTAGAGTGTGTGTGTGTGACCCAGGTCCACCTACCGCTGATGAAGGCCTGCTCTGCGGGGCTGTGGATGCTGGCCAGGTGACCGTCGTGTTCCCTGCAGTCCTTCTCTGCGTCCTCCCAGGCATGCCTGTGGCTGAAGTACCTGTAGCAGTGGCCATGGAACTTCCTCCAGGTGTGCTCGCAGCCCTCCGTGTCTGCAGGCGGGCGAGAGGGGGGGGGGAATTCAGTCAATGGGAACTCCAACAAAGCCTCCTTGAGTCACGAGAAACTGTGTGTTTACCTATCAAGCACAATAGGAAAGGTTCACTGCTTCATTTCTCCTTTGATTCATCGTGACTGCAGTAGCAATTTGAGCCTGTGTGTCTCACAGTACTCACATACTGCTTTCTCCCACTTCGCTATCTGCTCAGACTTAAAGGGGTTTATCAGGCCTGAAAAGACAGGACCCCCTTTACCACATACATGCTTACGGGGTGTGCGTGTGTGCGCAGTGTGCTCGCTTTGCCCAATAGTGTCTTGTATTTGTGTTCCAACAGAATGACGTTCCTCTTCGTCAAGGGATTTTAAGGCGTTTGAAGGTGATGTGATAAGTCAACATACAGCCTGTCCCCTGTAATACTGGAATCCAATAGTAGCACATACACGCTAACACTTGCTCTGTGCTCTAGCTCCCTCCACCCTGCCTCCTCCTCCTCCCCCTCCTCAGTGTTGTTCTACCCTCATGAACCATCTTGTGGTCTTAATCCAACGCAGAGGCAGAGCCCAGCAGTGAGGCAGCTTAGTCCAATGAAAGGCCCATTTAATCTATTGAAATGACAAGAATCCCCAGAAATGTCTTGTAGAGCGGCGAGCTCGCCTGGGAATTAAACTCTGTCAGAGTGTTGTCAGCGCGATGACTGCTTTTCTGTTCACCCCCTCCCTCATCTCCCCAGGGGTTAGCTGTGTGACGGCGAGCTGCATGGAAGACATTATGACATTCTCTGTATGTGTGTGTGTGTGTGTGTGCGTAATAAAACTGGGCTGTGGTTCTGACATAGCTGTCAGCCTAGTATCCTCCCATACTTATGTCTCTCATGTTTCTCCCCTGCACCTCTTCCTTCTCCTTCCCTCATCCATCCATCCATCGCCCCCTTCTCCATCCATCCCTACAGTGAGGGGAGCAGGGAGACGGCCTCAGCTTCTCCTCCAGCAAATCTGACATGACGCCAGTAAATTGGCCAGTATGTACTGTATGGGGGTCTGCTCTGCATTCACACAGACAGGAGAGGAGAGCAGAGAGAATGGGATGAGCAAATACAGTACTTGCAGATGAGAAGATAAGAAAAGAGCAAAGGAGAAAGGAGAAAGGAGAGGAGAAAAACACAGAGAAGGCATTCTCTCCTTTTCCTCTCGTCTTTGAGTGCATCTATCTACATAATTCCTCACACCCGAGAGAGAGAGAGAGAGAGAGAGAGAGAGAGAGAATGTCTGACTGATAATGTACTGCATGTATATAGCGATAGAGGACAGGACGGTGATGGTGATGCTATTAATGTGGTTTAAACACTTTTAAACCCATACATATTTTAGCATGCATTCACACATTTCTCAGCTGTTGTCCCTGGGTCAGATGGAAAAGCATGTTCTCACCAGCATAATGAGTCACAGCCAGGCACAGGGGGTTTATATTTATTATACAGCAAACATACGGTGGGATCTATTACTGACATGGCTTTGGCCAAAGTCTTTTCTATCAACAGCAAAGCTGAATATACCAATTTGACAGAGATGTCCTGATCTGGAAACATATAAAACATAACAGAAAAGAATCTTAGGGAATTTCTTTGTCTTGACATCTGTTTTGGACACAACATCTCTTCTCCACTTGGGAAACAAAACTTGTCTGCAGGGACATTCAGATACAACTGGAGACAGGCCTGCATTTCCTTACTAGCCAGCTTGTTTGTGGCATGCTGCCCCCACCATGCAATGTTTCTGGCAAGTCAGTACTGTACTATATGAGCATTCTGCTCTGTACTGTCAATGTGCCCGTTGCTATTTACTTCCCAACATGGCTGCCATGTCCTAGCTTTAAACCGTATATAATAGTTTGCCCGCATTCAAAACGCTGGCGTAGTGAGCTATAGTGGTGAGAGCGTGTTATCTGTGGAAACATGTAGGCAGAGAGGGTTCAATGGACGGCACTTCCGCATTTGATTTATGGAAAAGAAAGGGGAATGGGGCGGGGGGCGGACAACCCAGACCAGAACAACCCAGCGTTCCATGCAAGTCACAGTAATTTTAGCATAATATTTCCCATTATTTCTCTCTGGGGGCATTAATGGGTATTTTCAGTATATAACATTAATTCCCAAGTATCTACGATCAACTTGAGGCCACAACGGTGTTTCTGCAGCAAACTGCTTTGGGGTAAATTGACTTAGTATTAGGCCATGCATGGTAGATGTAGCGGTCGCGGCACTGGCTGTCAGCCAGTTACTGTATTTACACCCATTTACTGTAAGAGACCAGAAGTGTATCTGCTTCCATTGAAATGCATTGCAATCAATCCTTGTTACAGTATTATTCCAATATCTTTAATTCGAGTGCACAGACAGCAGGGGGCGATACAAGCACAGGTAGACACATGTTGACTGCCAGACGCCCATGCTTAGCAGTCACCTGTTCAGGACCACAGCGGTATTTAAAGACGTTATTCAAGGTGGGAGCAGTTTTTACACATACACATTTGATAGAGATGGAGAGATGGAATACACCACCAGTGTAATTATATATAATATATAATAGAGAGAGAGAGATGTTGTGTGTGTGTGTGTGTGAGGGGGACAGGAGGAGATCAAACCCAAAACAGATATGTTTTCTGCCCTGCTCTACATCTTAAACTTGGTCTCTGTTGATTTCCTCGCTACTCTCTCCTTGACAGCAAGGCTCAAAGCCCAACATCACATCAGTCTCTTCAAATATTTAGACATGACTTTAGTCTCTCTCTCTACCTCTCCCCTGGCCTCAGTCAGTGATTACTCGTGGGAGGTGGTGCTGGAATTAGCGTACAGGAATTCATATTCACAGAGGCCGAAGCAGCGGTTGGGAAATGAAAGGCCAAACACTTCAAACTAACTGATTGGCTCATTTATTCACATCACCAAGTGATTTCTACACAGAGGCCGCCAATGAAGAAACAGTGTGTGTTGTGTATGCATGTGTGTGTGTGTCCTGGAATCTTGCCTTTACCTCTATTTTACTCTCTTTGAAGACTGGCAACTCAGTGCTGTAGATGGATGAAAACAGCAGAGAACAGAGTGGGAGATGGAGAGAGAGAGAGAGAGAAAGAGAGGGAGAGAGAGAGAAAGAGGGAGAAAGAGCTGGAGAGAGAGAGAGAGAGAGAGAGAGAGGGAG
>JAODUH010041916.1:0-20501 GCA_027564835.1 Typhlichthys subterraneus | reverse complement strand
AATTACATGCCTGCCCATCAACCAACTGTAGAAATACTTTTTCCTACCATTTCCTACCACCTACCCATATTATAAATACATATTCAGTGCATATACCATGTGGACAACTATATAGTGTGGTCCAATGAATGATCCTTTTGGAGAAAGAACCGGAATCGCTTTGATGAATAGCTTGGCCGATATTTTGTCTAATTTGGCTTGGCTGAACTCTTGTGCATTCCTTTGTGGGGAACTGCTCTAAGACGAGTCTGCCTCAAATCAAAAGGAACCAAGTCTGGTCCCTCCAAAACCTGAGCTCTGTTGTCTAACTTGTTGCCTCCCCAGGCCTTCAGAGTGGTCCATCAATGACATTGCCTCAAAGAGGTAAGGCATGAGAACAAGTCAGATGCCTGCAATATTTTTACATTACATTGTTTCTCCATGTGAATCAATGTTTCAAAGAATGGCTTGTCCTTACAAGGCAATTAAAAATGGACATTGTTATTGTTGTTTAAACCAGCCATGAGACAATGTTTGAAGCTTGAAGCTATCATGTAATCCTGCATTTTACAGAATGTTAACCCTGAGTTAGTGTTGTGAATCCTTCTGTCCTTTATCAGAATAAGTATCTGAGAAGGTTTCTGTATGTATCAAATGATACACAAGAAAACACTGATTTGCTTGACCCCAGGCCCAAACCAAATGTCTGCTTTTGCTGTGAGAAACAGGGGTGCCAACTCACCTGAAGTGGAAGGAATTGTCAAATATCACTATGCAGTCTATTACATATTTATAGTTAATAAGTAATCAATCCTAAATATGCTTTTGCTTCCACATAAGCATTCTTTTGTACACACAATATGCAGGCATACAGGTATTCATAGAAATACTATTCTGAAAGCAGTGTACGTTTACTGCCTCCTTGTGGAAAGCAAGTGTTTAGTGTAGCTCAGATTTGTGTAATCCCACACATTGATTTAGTCAATGCAAGCGCACCGTTGACATCATGACATATACCTGCAACAGGACTTTGGTTTTCTGTGCAAATTCCCAAACTTTTTTCTGCCTGGACAGTATAAGGCACCGAAGTATACAGACCCTGATGTTTCTCCGATTCAGCTGAATAGATTTTGTTCTGTGATTCGCACAGGGTCTTGTCACGTGATGGTGCAGAATGAGTCAAGGGTCCAATGCTGTCATGCCCCCTGTCTCTGTTTTCAAATGACTGAATAGACGAGCTACCTAATGCAGAGCCCAAAATATCTATGCTATTCAAAGTTGCTGGCGAAGTCGCCTGTCTTTCATCTGAAGCACTGCTTTCTGGGAGGGCATCACCACACTCAGTTTCCTGGACAGGCGAGTGAGTCTTTCCATTCTCTAATGTGATGTGCTTACAAACCGATCCTTCATACTTGTCTGTTAGTGTGTCCATATTGCCGATGGCACTGTGATTGAGAGGTTTTTGTTGGCTTCCTGTTTGTAATAATGCATTTCCTGCCTCATTCTCTCCTGCTGTGCCGGGAGAGACGAAGGTCATGGTTTTCAGGTTGAGCTTGTTTTGGGCACATATTGCATCACACGCCTTTGCCTTTTGGCTGACATTCCTTTGTGGAATCATGTGCACTTCAGTCAAGTTGCTTAGTGGGAACGTACGTTTCTCCTCTGCTGTTTGGCTCCTTCCAGACACCATACCTCTCAACAAAGAAACATGCCCTGTTGCCCTCCCAGTGTCTTGGATCATGTCATAATGACTGTGTAGGTTTGACGGCACACCAGACGATCCATAGTATGCACACGCATGTGTCACCGAAGCTGGGCCACGGTCTGCGATGAACATGGATTGCCTCGCACTTTCGAAGTGAGTCGGCGGTTTTATGCTCTTGGGGTTATGTGAGAATATAGGTTCCCTTTGGTGCTCCCCCTTTAGACGTCTAGTGTTTTCATGACCCCTGCCGTCACTAAGAATCTCTGTTGAGACGGAGGTTTGCACCGTGCTCTGGATGTGGTCTGGTTTCATTGCTTCCAGGTTACTTCTCTGAGCCAGGCTGCCTTCCGCTGAACTCCCCCACCGCTCGATCTGTGGTTCCATGAGCGCCAGCTGCTCATCAGATATGATCTGCAGACAGATCTGCAGGTCGGCCGTTTGCACGTGGAAAACGTTTTGAGCGGCAGGTTGCGCGGAGTCATACGGCATGTTACACAGTAGCACGGGGGCTTTCTGGTCCACGGTCTTTCCCCTCTCGAGCGCTAGCTGAGCGGGTGCCGGTAAGGCACATGTGTCTGACACAATAGGGTTGTGGCTTTGTGAGGGAAGTGTAAAGGCAGCGGGAGGAGAGTGGTTCCCTTCTTTAGTTACAGCAGTGGGTTTGCTCCTCAGTACAGGCGCAACACGATCGGGAAGTTGCCAGGGGATCGAGCCTGTAACGGGATTAGACGGTGAGACCTGTGTTGTCGTGCATCGTTTTGCAGGGTGATTGTGCATGGTGGCTGTGGTTGTGGTGATTGTCGTGAACTGCCTGTGCACTGCAGATACAGTGGGTGCTGCAGTCTGATTCGGTTTTGTCCACGATGTCTCAGGATGACAAAGCGCTGTGGCTGTAAGAGAAGAGATTTGGGGAGCCTCTGCAATGAGGGAGTCGTCCTTTTCAGTCGCTGTTGAAGTTACGGCGGAGGGAGAGCCGTTTTTATTGGTCGTCGTTGATTGAGTCAGTGAAGGCGGTGAAGAATTGGCATGTTTTTTGGCAGCGTTGGGTAACTTGAGCTGATACTTTGGCAGGAAATCAGTCTTGGCAGTGGAGAGGGTGTGAGATTCTGATGGCGTGCTACCAGAAGTCCCTTTTGCATTGATGATGACTTGAGGGAAGAGATTTTCCTTTTGTTGAATAGCTTTCTGATTTTTATCTGGCTGAGGCACACTGGTAATGAGACAAGGAGCAGGCTGTGCTAATACGTATAAGCCTGTCTCCATTTCCTCAGGACAGGCAATTTTGTAATTTGTCCTCTGCTTTTTCCTGTCTGAAGGAATGTGGGCTTTGCGGAGGTCTAACGTGTTGCCAGTGTGTGTCACCAGTCTCTGGTGTGTCTCTGCTCTGCTCACATTCTGTGTGTTGTAGACATCGGATGATCCAACCAGGGGTAATTGCATTGTTGACACAGACAGATTTCTGTGGAGCGGAGCCTTCAGAGGTGTACACGATGGATGAAGCTGTATGGCTTTTTGATGTATATCCACACCTGGAACCAGGCCAGGGGGAAGGTAAGTTGGATGAAATACTGCAACGCTGCTGTTTGTGGAGGTTACAGCAGAGCCTGTTGCTGCTATTTGTCCTTTGTGCCCCCCTGAAAACTCTTTCGGAACACCCTGAGCTGCTGAATGCTCTGGGTTACACACAGACTTTCCGGCGCCATTATCACAGCCTTTTTCGGAACTGTAGAGCTTTTTGAATGTGCCTCCCCCGTACATGTACCACTTGTTGTAAGCGAACTTCTGTGCTTTCTTGCGCCGATACTTCTTGTTGCTCGGCTCCTCACAGATGTCACTGCCGTCACCGCCGCAGACGGGACTGCTATTGCAGCCCTCCTCCTCCGCAGATGAATGTACGAAGTCTGTTGCGTGGTTACAGTCCACGGCTGCCTGGCGAACCAGCAGGCGGTGGTTTGGCACCTGCTGGTCCACAGACGTTATGGCCAAACTCGCCGGGTGGATCTGGCCAGAACTCCCCCTCCTGGCATAATCTCTCTGAAAGGAGGTGGTGGGGCTGCTCCGCTCCGGCTGTAGGAGGGTGACGTTGAAAGGCAACGAGCTGCTCCGGGTCAGGGGGGTGTGTTCGATGCTGGTGGACCTCTGTGTGGGCACGGAGCTGTACAATGCGGGCACTCTGTGCTTTTGGAGGCCCACTTTGGGGGCCTTGCTCAGCCTCATGTCAAAGTGAAAGGAGTCCTTGTAGGTGTAGGGCATGGGGAGGTCGATGCTGCCCTGCTTGGAGAGCACCGTTTTACGCGGCCGGACGTTCTCCAGCTGCTTGTCGTCCACGACGACGCTGTTCTCCGAAATCAGCTTGGAGATGCGCTCCTCCAGTGTCTTCTGCCCCCGCGTGCACACATTGTCTTTAGGCTCCTGGCCGCTTTGGCCCGCCGATTCATTGGGGTACTTGCCGTGTTCTGGCGAGACAACGCTGGCGCCCGGGTACTGCTCACTGCTCTCACTGAAGCCTGAGTCGGTGCTGTCGTGGTTCTGTGACTTCCCTTTGGACACAGAGCTCTCCCACTGCTTGGAGAACAGAGTGGCCTCTTGTCTCTGGAGAGGAAGGTGTCGGCTTGCAGTCGACGGAGGCTTTTGACCCTCTGTGCCTTTCAGCTCTGAGCTGTAAGCAGGGGTGCTCGCCTGGTTCTCTTCGCCGACCGCGTCTTCTCCCCGCCCGGCCTTCTTTCCAGAACACACCTTGGCTATCTCCACAGAGCGCGGAGGTGCTGCTGTCACGTCTGTCTCCAGACTCCCCGACTCCTCACTGCTGCCATCTAGTGACAAGCTGGAGGCACACATGTCCCTAGAGCCGTACGCACTGTCCTGACTGCCCACACTGCCAAAGCTGCTCATGCTGCCGTGTCCTGATGACTCCGACGACAGGCGGGCATGCGCTTGGGTGCGCTTGTGCTTGTAAAGGTTGCTCTGCGTCTTGAATGAGACTCCGCAGGTGGTGCAGGGGTAGGGCCTCTCTCCAGTATGGCAGCGCAGGTGTTTCTCCAGCACGCTGGGCTTCATGCAGTCCCGGCCACAGTGGGGACACACATGCTTTCCCGCCGCCTTGGGCCTGGAGAGCGGAGCGGCGGAGGTGATGTTTGACACCTGCTGCTGCTGAGTCGGCAGCCCGCCGGCGATATGCAGCGTCAGATAGGGAAGCGTGTCTTTGGAGTAGAGCGGGGGCATGTTCAGGTGGACGGTGGCCGGCTGTTGGGGGGCTGCTGGGAGAAGTTGCGGCGGACACAGTTGCGGCGTCAAAGAGGGCACCGCGTGGATGTAGACGGCAGTCAGCGGGGCGCGGATGTCCATCCTGGTCCCTGTCGGCACCGCTATGGAGCTGCTGCTGCTGCTGCGAGCGCTACAGCTACCGGAGCATAGCTTGCCAGTCTCCATGGTAACGCTGCTGCCGTCTTTCTGTACCAGCGCTCGGGGTCTCTAATTACCTGTAAGATAAGCACAGCTTACATTAGGCCTCTGTCTGGCACGGATGAAAGGGGGGTAACCCTTTCTGTTTGAACAGCGTGCTGGAGCTCTGATCAAGAGGAAAAATAAGACCTCATTCCTGAGCACGTATTAGGCTATACACCAGACAAGGGTGGGCTATGTGAGAACAATAATTTATGTTGCAATCAATAATCCACAGCCCACAGTAGCCTATCTATAGGGGAACTAAATCTGACTTAAAGGACTTGAATATGAAGTGAATGAAGAAAAAACATGTATTATGTTTGCTGTGTAATGATGGAAAACATTATTGGTGTAGTTACCTAGTTTTGAGTATAGTGCTCACAAAGAACTTTGGCACCCTGTGTTTTCTGTTTTCTAGACAGGGGGGGGGGGAGAGAGAATTAAGCATTAAGCATTTACATTTAAAAAATGACTCGGTCTGGAGAGAGCACATTGAACAATAAGGGTAGTTGTTATGAGCTACAGAATTATTTTGACCTGTTTCTGGACATCAGCCAAGCCAATGTGTCAAAGTTTTTACCATCTGCATACTTGTGTTATTATAGGCATGCATATGATGATTTTGCATAATGGTCGTTTCACCCACAGCCATGCTTTTGGCATGCAGTGTGCTTTTTGACAGTTGTGCTGCAGGAACACACCCACACAAAATAGGCATACTTGTTTTTTTCACAGTACTGTTGGTTGCTGAGAATCACTGGCTGCTCATGTTCAACATACAGTATCATGGGTTGTTACGGCGATGTGCGTAAAAGACCAGTAACATGTTTACTACTTTGGACACATTCAAATTAAAAGCGCCAGGCTCTTGACTACAACTTATGTTTTGGTGTGTATCATTGAGATCTACAAAATATAATTGCTTTACTCATGCATACGTAACGTCTAATTTTCGTGACATGTCATGCAGGACGCTTTTTTTTTAACAATGCTTCCTTCAGCCTATCAACTATTAGATGAACCACAGTGACAACACCTTTCCTGTGTACTTCATGTAAAGCTGAGAAAAGCAGAAGTTGCGTGCTCCATAGACGCTACAGGTAAACAGAGCCATCACTTACCTTCTGCCCAAGTTGTTGGTTGCCAATGTGCACGGCCCTTTCATGAATCACATTCTCACACTGACTGTGTCTTTCTGCACAGCTTACTGCATTCATCTTTCAGTGGGTCTCCGATAAGGACTGCTTTCATCTCACGAGGAAGCGGAAGAAATGCAACCGGGTGAGAGGAGGATGCACTACACACGCCAGTGGTGTGGTGTGGTGTGATGGAGGGAGGGAGAAAATAGCGGAGGGACGGGGACGGGGGGGGCTTCAGGCAGGAACTGTCAAACAAAGACTTCCGTAATGCGAGGCTGAAAGCACAGACGGATAACGGCAACAATAAGTGAGACGAATGAGTGTGTGACACGCGCATGCACACACGCACGCACACGCACGCACACGCACGCACAAGCAGACAATTGTTGTCACACAAGACGGCTTACCTTCAGCGGTACATCTCCCATATATTCCCTGACTGACTTTTTAACAGTCGAATCTGAGTCTGACTTCTGCCTCAGATAAATACTCTCACCCTTCCCCATATTGCCTCCCACATGATATCTGCCACACGCCCACTCACACAGTGAAGCTGCATGTACTGTAGAAGTGGCCATTTTGCTTTGTTTGTATTGAATTGATGGATTCGTTGTTTCTGCGTTGATGAGAATATGCCACTTACAGATGCGCCAACATCACAACTGTGTTGTACAGTGTCTACGCTTTCCAGTGGTGAATTAGTCCACATTGAGAAGATCTGAGCAATCACTGACAGTTACTACTCATATGGAGATCTAATGATTTGCAAACCAGCACGATCCAACAACACATGTATGTGTTGTTGGATTTAGAACAGCAGAAAACATACAGTAAGATAATCCATTTCACGATCATGTGAGAAACTCCGGTAGTAAACTAAAGTTTCCCCCAGGTTGGTACATGTGTACAAATATTGATTCCCTCAGTGTATTCTCCACTTTCCTGCTGGGAAGAAAACCTATTCATGTACTTTCTTTATTTCTTTCAATTTTTATTTTCACTTGTTCTGTTATTAACTATTTTTTTCTTTATATTTTCCAAGCAACTTATGTGAACAGGTCACATGACGACAAATGAACACCTCACAGGGTACCTAGTTCACTGATATTTAATAGAGGAAGTGCTTTAATTTGCTATAGCCTAATATATCAAGCTGCCCTATTTTCTATGAAAACTCCTCCCTCTGATGTAAAATGTTTCCCAGAGAAGTTAATCGTTTGGGAGGTTCTGGAACTGAATTACATTATAATTCTAACAATTGCTAGGAAGCATAAGAATGTTTTAATATGCCTCTACTACTGTAAAACATCAGGTCTTGTTACAGTATACAGATAGGGATATTATAATAATATTTCTAGTTTCAACAGTGACTAGAGTGTTGTTTTGTAGATGGCAGTTTGCATTTAATTTGTGGTGAAAAAAAATCAAAATATCTATCCAAATTTCCTCTGTATTGTAGACGAATGTTGTTTTGTACATGCAAATCTGTTGTCATTTGACTGTTATATGTACATTCTGGCATTTTTAAAGAGATTTTTTTACATAATGTAGAATCAACTACAGTTTATAAATTACTATTAGGTAGCTTTTTGTATTGTTTCTTTGGTAACAATGACCTTAGTACGTTTTAGGCATGTATATGTATATCGTAATCGTAATAATATAATTTTAAATGTTTTTAAACATTGAAAATTGTCATACTGTTTTAGTTTCTCCCTGGTTGAAATGTAGGATCCAAAGCCAGTTTTTTTAATATATCTCTTTCCAGTATTGTTTATATATTACAACTGTTGTCATCAAATCATTTAATCTTTTATTTCACAATCTAGTGTAGCTCCATCAATTTCTTCTGAGTCCTTAAAAAAATGTATTTACAGAGACCTATGCATCTTTGGACCTATTATTTGTGCTAACAAAAGATAATGTAACAAGCAACAATGGGTACTAATACTATACATATTTTCTACTCAAATAGGTTTGACAAAATCTGAGAAGATTGAGTGGTTAGTAGAGTTAAAGTAGACAGTCAAAAGTAATTTTCAATGTGAACTTGTGTAGTATTTGGAATTGACAGTATAGCTGCTGCACATTTTTGTTATTATAATTTTTTTCTATTTTGTAAGATTGTGGGATTTCCAGATCATGAACACAGTGGGTTATCATCGTATCAGACTGAGTTTTTGAGAGAAATGTTAGGATGTATTTCATAGTGTTCTTTGTTGTTGTACTAGTACATTTTAAATATTTAAATTGGGTGAAACACACTTTGCTCATGCTTTGCAGCAGACATAAATATACATCACTGGTACAGATCATAGAAATATAGGTACCGTACAGATACTCTAGCTGGTATCCAAGGCAACTGCTGGCTAGTACTGAGAGTAGGTATGTTGACATGGTAACTAGACACTGTGTGCTTTCTTTCAACATTACATTGGCCAACATTTAATTGCTGAAATGATATGTATTCCAGTAAAATGCATATAGGCTTACTGTATACATATGTTTTCTCCTAGTATTGGTCCCATGGTTGTTGGGACCAATACTGTCAGAATACATTTTTTATTATTTTAAAACCAGTTGTTACTACTATAATTATTGTGTTGTGTTGTTCCTCTGAATGTCAAGGTCAAAGTCCACTAAATGTTTGAAGGCCCTGTATTTCCAAGCAACCAAATATGTGAACAGATTTATCTGAAAACTGCTTAGAAGCAAAATATAGCTTTAGGAATTTATTCCTGACAATTCCTGACACCTCACATAGACTGAAAATATATGTGTATTGCATTTGCTTTGTAAAACCTCACTTTCTGGTTCTGTAATCTACCTTACACCTCTGGTAACATTAATATGGTTAGTAATTAACTAATTAATTAATTCAGTGAATGTATACATTGAAACCCCAAGATGGACACACATAAGAGTTTATTATTTACCAATAGAACTCACTTATTTTCAAGATGAGCTGCCATTTTTTCCAATGTGTCTATCTATTTTAGTCTATGGAGTGGATCCAAGGCACATCTGATCCTTCAGCTCTGCATCCACTCCACGTGCAGTGTGTAACGGTCTTAAAAAAATCATCTTTACTGAGGAAACGTTAAACTAAAGACTAAAAATAGAATTATTTTCAACATTCTGTTTATAATCTCAGGGTGCTAATAGTATCAAGGGCACTAAATAGTCTATTGGTCTATTATGAAATTAATTGCAATTTTGATATTTAAAATGTTGTTAAATTGTTATGACAGAAGTAGTATAATTTACGGAAGTTGCCGAAGTGTTAAATAACAGTTGCATAGGAGTTGCTTGGAGGTGTGTCAACTTGAAAGATATATACAATTTTGCCTTGATTTCTGACACAGTGTTGTCATTGCCATCACATCTGTCTGTCGGTAGCCTAATACAGAGGTCACACTTTCTGTACACAATCAGTCTTGTATGCAAGAGGTGCATGCAGCAGACATGTCCATTTTGATCAGATGTTCAAGGTAGGCTACTTTGGAAAAGAATGGTCTGGGACGTTTCATGTTGCCACTTGCCAGCAACCACATCATTGACAACCGTGTTCCTTGTTGGGACCTTTTCACTGTGAGTGAGCTTGCAGTCCCTTGTCTGGGACTGCAAGCTCTAACAGGTCACACTTCCCATGTGACCTGTTAGTTTGGAGAATTAATCTCTGTAACAGCTATTAAGATAATGTTTCTAAGGGTTTAATGCCAGTTATCTCTAACTTGGTGATATCTCTTTTTGCTAAATAGGCCTACCAACAATCCAATATCAATAAGATATTAAAACCTTTCTAGAAGATCAGTTGGGCATAAAGTGTGTGTCTGAAAATCACAAATCTCCTTTGCTGTAGGCTACAATCAATAGGCTAATATAGCCTACATGCTCCCTTGAGTGTGAAACTAACATGGCCATCTGAAAATAGTTGTAATAGTAAAAATAGGGAAATTCAGCACCAATCAATCACATACAAAGAAAGAAAGGGAAGTATGCATGGAATTTAATTTGCACAGTAACAGCAAACTGAAAAGATAACGCCTAGCCTATTTCCTTGCTACCGGTATTACCGTAGAGTAGGCTAAAGATTGTTTTACACATTGCTGGACGCCATTGTAGGCCACCTGAGCCATATAACTATATAACTAGCACATGCCTGCTCTGTCGTTTCTAATGATAGATTAGAAAGGTTTCGGACGTCCCAGTAATGAAATAAAATCGCTTAATTGCTGACTACCTGTGGTAGAGTATGCCTACCCATAGTTCTATGGCTGTAGGTTAGGCTGTATCCTACGTCAGGCTTGGTCCTCCAAATCGAACGGTGGCGCACTTTCAACAGACCACATCGTGACGTCCTGAAAACAAACAAGTAGTGGAGTAGAAGAAGGAAAGTGGGCGTGCTGGAATGGCTGGAATGAGCACGGCGCGTACAGTATCTTCATTTATGTCACGTAAAATTAATAAAATAGATTGTATATGTCTTGTATACCTGGCTTTAGTCTATGTATGGTTTGTAGTTGGTGCCGTGTCAGCGAAGACTGAATGTGGGTAAGGCGTTTTTTGGTACCCTACGGTTTAATGTAGTCTCAGTCTCACTCGTTTAGAGGAACTGTAATCCCCAGGGCATACAGTTACAGTATGAGGAAGTTGTTGTGTAAAGTTAGCTACATTTTGAATAGGCTGTAAAAAGTGTTATGATTGAATGCAGTCTAATGTCAACACGACTGTCACTTGGGTACCAATATAGCATAGTAAACCTTCTGTCTCAAGCGGAGTGAGTGAACGTCGTGACTCATGTTGTCTTACTCCAGCTTTTTGATAACTTTCTCAAAGTCGTTGTCTAATGTACTACTTATTCTTTTAGCCCAGGAAGATACGGACTTTCCTTTTAAGACGGCTGTGTTCTTATTAAAAGCTGATGAATAACGGAACCACATAGCAGTATTGCAGCGAGATGACCATGTGGTGGTTTCAGCAGGGTCTCAGCATACTTCCAGTAGCTCTGGTCATTTGGACTACTGCTACGTTCATCTTTGCCTATATTACAGCGGTGGTGTTGAAACACGTGGATCCAGTGATACCCTACATCAGGTCATTATTAGATTGTCTGCTGAACATGCTTTCCCTCGTTGTTTGTATAGCGTGTGTATTTTTATTGCAATGTTTATGTTTTTGTTGATGACAGTGATACAGGAACAGTGGCTCCAGAGAGATGTGTGTTTGGAATAATGCTGGATATGTCAGCATTCCTAGGTAACGAGTTAATCTTGTTTATCTCTCTTCATTAATACAATATGTAAAGCACAGATTTGGCATCTCCAGACATCTGTTTGCATTTCATGTAGTTTGGTCGAAATTCCAGAATATCTATAGCAAATAAGCACAAACAGTTTTAATATTTTGACTAATATTCAGTGACTGTTATTTGGTGGGTGTTTCCCAGACCAGTGTGTCAATTTGTCATGTGTGAATTGTGGTTCCAGGCGTTGCCACCATGTATGTGCGCTACAAGCAGGTGTGTGCTCTGACAGTGCAGGAGGAGCGTACGCTTCGCAAGCTCAACCTGCTTGGCCTGGCGCTGGGCTGGATCAGTTCCTTTGGCATGTGTGTCGTCGCCAACTTCCAGGTTACTGCTGACGTGTTCGTATATGTGCGCAGGTGACTGTGTACGTAGCACAATGAGATGTTTTTACACTTGTAGTGCTAATTGTGTGTGCTGCCATCCTTGTCAATGAATGCAGAAAACCACGTTGTTCTCCATGCACATGGTTGGAGCTGTGCTGACATTTGGCGTGGGGGCACTGTACATCCTGACACAGACACTGGTCTCCTTCTACATGCAGCCTCACATTCACAGCAAGACCATCTTCTGGGTTCGCCTGGGGTCTGGCGTCTGGACTATGGCCAGCATTATAAGCAGTATCCTTCAGTATCCCATCCAGATGTTTATTTTAAGTAGGGTCAACACAGACTGTAAATAAATTGAACATTTGGATTATGGCTACAGGGTGGGGTGAACATGTATATTATGCCAGTTCAGTTGTGATGTTTGACCATTTTATTAAGTAAAATCTCCATGAGTCACATTGAAGTGGTCCTGTGGTTGCTAAATTACTACAGTAATGATTTATGCTGACTTCTGTCCAAAGATCAAATAATTTCATAGTAATAACATGAAGAAGAAAAAGTAGCATAATAGGCTTTTCACACGATTTTGTTGACCTGTAGTCCCTTTTCACATATTGTTAACCCAGTGTTAACCTAAGCCCTGGTGCTAAACAGACTGGTTTACAAGTTAGCTGAATATCACATTACTATCCTTAACATGCGTTTCCCTTCTCAGTGTTTGTATCATCTGTTATCATGTACAGCAGTCTGCATGGAGTGGATGTACCTCATAAACTACACTGGATCCCTGGAGAGACAGTCAGTAGCTGTGTGTGTGGTATATTTAACCTGCACGAGTGTGTTGCTTATCCGTTTGTCTATTTCAGGGCTACACGGCTCACATTATCAGCACCATATCTGAGTGGTCCCTGGCTTTGTCATTCGTCAGCTTCTTTCTCACTTACATCAGAGACTTCCAGGTACACAATATATTAATGGCGGGGTGAGCGATTGGAAACTAATCCACTTTTTGCCACATTTAGAGAATGTCTACTCATGGGCTGCTAGATGTTCAATCTGCGTGCGCTGAAAAATACAATCTTCTTGAATCTCTCGTTTTGTCTTTTAAGAAAATCAATTTGCGAGCAGAAGCAGTCCTCCAGAGCAGCCACCTGTATGACCCACCACACCACGGCACCACTGCATACGAGACATCGCCCCTTTTAACAGGAAGCACATGAGTGACAGAGTGGTTTCCTTTCTGGTTTCTGCCTGCTGGAGGGTGGCGCTGTCACTGCCCACTACAATGTAATCTTTAGTTCCTCCTGTGAGTCTGAAGGCCATTAGAGACCTAATGATGCCAAACACTTCCACAGTTTTCATGCACATTTTGTACTTTGTAAATGTTTAACTTGGTTATAATGTAGCCCGTGTAGTTTTTCTACTGGATCTTTCTTTTTTTTTCTTCTTCTCATTGATATCGACATATCTTCAACCAGAAGACACTATAAGATTATGGTCTAATATCATTAGAATCAATTAACTCACTTAAAATCTTATCAGTCACTCACAATGTAAAGCACATTTTATTGCAAGACATGTATTTTATTAAACTGAGAAGGGTAGTTTAAACCACTTTATATTTTTTTCAAAATGTTGTATTAAGTGTTTATGTACTCCGCGCTCTATTATGAATTTCAGGAAACACTTTTTATTAGGCCTGAGACTGTAGCTAGAACCAAAGTTCACTTTATGAATATGGTCTCTACATGCTCTATACTATAATTTCAGCAATAATGGAGCTGAGAGCAATGGTCAGGCGGAGCCAGGCAACGTGACACTGACCTCATAACCTCCTCTTGGCTGTTTTATTATTTGGCAGCTGTTTTATCACACGGTAATTCCAATGCCGTTAGTACACGGAACCTTCCAGAACATCCTAAACCTTGTAAGCTTGGAATAAAGATTTTTTTTAAAGTTAATATTTTCATGATTTCCTTTTATAACAGATTTTTTGCTAATAAAGATCATGTAATGTCAAGTCCAGTTTATTTATATAGCCTTTATGACAGTCTCAAATGGCTACAAAGGCATGCATTTCATATGGGAACAAATGACTCCCTTTTCACCTTCACACTATTCATATTTTATAGGCAAGACTAATCATTTATCAGTTAAACCACCAACAGTTCTTTGTTTCTCTTTCAGAGAACAAACCCACATTAAAACAGTTATAGAAACAAATTAACATTACTGTGGAGTACATGAGTGATGTCACCTAAACAAGACTTCACTAGGATTAACATTGTGACATTAAATACAAAGATAACCATTCTTTTATACAGTAGCAGCAATGTATCAGAACACAAAACAAAGTGAGAGTTGTTTTCACTTTCACTTCATAGCTTTAGATGTCTCATAAGGACACGTGTGGATTTTCCCTTCCTTTTCTTGTCTTGGTACTCAACAACTTTCTTGTAGAAGAAACCTTTAGCAGCATAAACACAAAGAAAGGGAGAAATGTCATTGGACAAAATGTAAAAGACAATAGTCTAACAATATGCCAGTTATTCTCTTACACGTATGTCTAAAAATATCTAAATGTTAAAAAGCTGTTCTATGTATTTATTCTCCTGAAACATTCGGCAGCTTCTATGTTCCATTATAAAAGAGCAGATATACAGTGTTAAATTAAACCTATCTTATTGCATTTGTGAATAATGAGGTAATTCTGTGAGGCTATATTTTACTCAATTTCTTGGAACGTTCACTAATCACTTTTTTTGCGATTCGTAGACATGCCATGTGACAGAATACAAATAATCACTTTATTTAATAATGAGCTGGTCAGACTAATAGAAGTACGGTAAAATCATACTGAAAACAGCCTAAACTAGGTGTGGCTACATGACTAGGTGTGGCTACATTTACATCTGGGGTACTTCTGTATAACAACAATCTGTATAGGAAGAGTAATGCTTTAGACCTTCCTGTGTTGTTGATTGGCTCTCCACTTCCTGGATAAAGAGGTCAAACATCTGGGTCTTCGTGAAATCCTTTACAAACTGCTGGTAATCTTTGGGTTCAACGGCCTTACAAAATCTCTTCTTCTGGAAGACTCCGGGCTGTCCCCTGCTGCTTCGCTTAACATGGGCCGAGAAATGACCCACAGTTTTCATGAAGAATAGCAGAAACGCCTCAGATACAAGTGTATTTAACTCCTCTGCGGCTGGAGAAGGAAAATATAGAATTAAACATTTTGCTTTAATTCAATGTATCCATAGAATAGCAGTGACTCCAAATAACCATTTATATAAAATGTTGCCAGGAAGCTTAGAGCAAATTTGGTTTAAAGTGTAGATATATGTTCTCATTTGTCAACTACTCTATTTGTTCACATATCTTTCCTTCTTTCAGTTAAGGGAATAGAGGAATGCTCCAGCTTTGTGTTCCAGATAATCTTGATGACTCACTGGAATTTTCTTTCTTAGCACAGAGGGCCTCAAGTAACCCTTCCTGGAGTTTCTCTGGAAGGATGAGATGTTCATCTCCCATCTGAGAGAGGAGACAATAACATATGAAAAGATTTAGAGAGATATGAGCACTGCTGACAATGTACGTGGTGTACCACACTCCAGGGAGATGTGAGCTGCACAACCAAAATTCACATAATAGTGGTAAAATAATAGTGCCAAATAAACAACAAATATCATGTTTCTTTTCTGTAGACTTTCCACTCTGACCCTAGCCACACACACATAAATTAGTTTGCTTTAAAATAGAAATAATGAGACTGCTAGTTTGGACAAATTTGATTTGCCTGTTCGATTACTACTCAAAATGAGCAATCTTTGCACATTGGTGGTTGTGTGGTGGTGCGTGTGCATTTCCTGGTTTGCTATCATAATTTTCCACTATACAAAAAGGCATAATCTGTGTGTAATACTTACACTAGCAATGAATCTTTTCTTGGCTTTGTCTGACAAATCAACAATTAACATCTGTTTGGAAGGAAAAACAATATAGTTCAATGTAGTTCTTCACACTCACAAACAAACACGCTGGCAGATCATCACTACATTCAATTAGCAGTTTTACTACATCTGACTCACATCACTCTCATCCACAATTTGATCCAGCATGTTCCGCTGAACACCCAGCAAGTACGGCGTGGGCGCCATGACAACATCAATAAGCACTGTGGGCACAATTGAGATGAAGGTGTGTTGCCATGTGAATGGATTAAGCAGGGCAGCGACAGCATGGATGACCTGTGACAGAGTACTGGAGACGGATACACACAGAGTTACCATGCACCATCCTCATTGTCAGTACACACTAGTGCAGTGCACAGCATTCATACATGTGACTCCCAGTTGCACAGGAGTGATGGCATATGCATAGTAAACAAAGGATCAACGTATTGTGGTAAACTATTACATTTTATACTGTAAACAGCAGACCAAAGGTTATGCTAGTATGAGCGCAGGAAGTGATGTGGTTAACTAGGGATACGGTTGCTATGGCAGCAGACGTATCTCTACTGTACAAAGCAAATAATTCTGCCGCAGTATTTCCTGCAACTGCAGATATAAATGTGACAGGAAAAAACAAGTTGAGGTTATGGAGGAGATAATATAAAGTTAGGTTATTGTTATTTTCCTGTGTGTATTGATGTTGATTATGTTACTGTAATGTTTTGTCATTTATTTGTATTGCTTTGGATGGTTCCTATTATGAGGACCTGTGGGATTGTTAAAATATTTTCAACAAAGCTGTCTGTTCTGTTCGGTTTTGTCTTGTGGGGACTAAACTCGCCTTCTCACTTAGAATAAACACACAGGTACGCTGGTGCATTGTGTGTCCAGCGTTGCCGCTAATCTCCCGCAGTTTCGCATGCCATCTTTAGCGTACAAGGTACGCCTCAATGTACCTTCCCTAGTGTGTATGTATCTAACCCTAGCAGGCACACCTGAGTTCATCCGCTACGAAGACGATTCGCCGCTCCAGCACGGTGGAGGCAAACACCTGCAGCACCTCCTGGTCAGACAGGCGACGGAACAACGTCCGGAAGTCCACGTGCTCCAGCCAGGACTCAGTGGGCCGGGTCAGACTGATGATCTACTGACACACACAGACACACGGACACACATACTGAAGTAGTACAATACAATATAAGACACACTGCCGTCTGAGCTACGTGTGTGCGTGTGCGTGTGTGTGTGTGTGTGCGTGCGCCCGCATGTGGGTGTTTGTATAGGATGTGGTGGAGGTATACTATGCATGTAAGCTGCCATTACCTCTGTGCCAGATTCGGGAATGAAGCTCTTGATTGTCACAGTTTTTCCAGGTGCAGGAAAGGGGGCCTCTCGCAGACTTTGCATGAAAGGGTAGATCATTGCCATGGACTTTTGTCTGCGCTTCTCTACTTCATCAAAGATCTGGAAATAGTTATTAAAGCTTGAAGCGATATATGACATAATTAAAATTCCCTAAACAATAAAAATGTCAATGAGAAATGTGGTTTGAGCTAAAAAAAAAAAAAGAAAAGTGTGTGTGTGGGGGGGAAGTAAAAGTAAAAGTAAAAAAATCAAAGTGACTCTCAAGCATATATTCTTTATATTTATACGTCTACAGTTTATATAATGTCTAACAGCTGCTGCCAACAGATGCAATAACACGGGGTGTGTATCACTCTGTATCTCACCTTTGAAAACAGTCCAAAACAAGCTACTTTGCTTATGATGCAATATGCCTCTGGAGGCCGTGCTCCTTTGCCACGAGGCTGCAGTTACACAACACAACACAATGCTAAGAAACAAAACCTTCATGTACTGTAGTATGCACTGTAGTTTAGCGTGTTCGCTCATAAAGGGGACACATTATGGATGCCCACTCACTCACCAATAACCGTCTGCAGTAGCCATTCCTCCTACTGCCATCTACCTCTGTCAGCACAAAAGAGAAGGTCTCACTATAGGCAGCAGGAGAGAGTAGGGTAAAAAATAAATTTTAATCCATTCATTTATTTATCTTTATCTACTGGAAATTATGCCGACTTGGCTTAGATCATACATTTAATATTTTTGACCGTAAAAAGGGCTTAATTTGATTATTTCTTACAAATTATCATCATTTATCATACAAATGTGGGTGGATTATTATGTCTGCCATGAGAAGCTCCTGCTAATAATAAGATGACATTGGCCATATTATAAATAAAACGACATTTCAAATGTTTAGGCTGACCACTGACTGGGTTTGTGCTGTGTGGACGCTGGTTTGAGAAAAATACACACAGCATCATTTGTGTAAATCTAGACCACTTTAAAACAAACTAGAATGATCCACTGTGTGTACCTGTGGTATTCTGTGAGTGGGGCCCAGTTGACTCCCTCTGGGAAGCAAAATAGTGTAATGGCTTTCAATGATTTCTGCTCTTCCTCTCTTTGAGAGTGACCCAAGTCTGCTTGCTGTAAAACCACACACACACACACGCACACACATATGGTACCACCACACAGACTGAATGTTTTCAATGGCTCCACATAGAAGATATTCTAGTTGTATTGTGTATTTTGTCAGTACTATGTGTTTCTAAATTTCCCCTATGATGCTCATTGTGAAAGGTATCTAATGTACTGTAAATATACAAAAAAATACAGGGAAGGGGGGCTGAATGTAATTCATTTGATCTAGTAACCAACCTTAGGAAACTGGTAGGTGATATGTGGTTCGTAAGAGCCATTTCTACACCGTAGACTGACTACTACTAGATACTCAAAGAAAAACTGGCTGCCGCTATGCTCTTGGGCCTGGTCAGAGGGCACTGCTGATGCAGAGGTGGGCTGACAGGCGAGGGTTGACTCTCTTTCATCTCCTAATTCATTGTAAAAAATACAAATATCATCAACAGTAAATGTTATGAGCTAAACGTTCCATTTTTTCCAAAGCAAATTATACAGTGAGTACAATTACAAGAATTATTGAACAAGTAGAGGTTGCTCAATGATGCCAGATAGGTCAGGTGTTGGGGACCAAACCTATGAACTTTTGAGTGAGTGTTGACCACCCTAACCACTAGACTATACTTCCCAGCATTACTCCTTACTCCTTACAGCATTAATCCTTACTCAAAAGAAACGTGAGAACGTTTAGAATAAGTGCTGTTTTACCCACATGCACTTTACTGTAGATTTGCATACTGCTTTCAGTTTGTCAAACAAATTGTTAAAATGTAATATTGCCTTTTATGAGACTTTAAAGCTGATGTAGATAGTATTTGAGAGTTGCTGGTAGTTAAAAGGAGCTAGTTAAATAAAAACATAAGAGAGAAATATTTTGTAAATCAAGAACTAACCAAAACTCCATCAATGCACATTGACAAACCGGTTGTAGCTGTGTTGTAACTGTGTGCAGTGTCCACACATTCATGTGATAGAAAGGCAATGAAGATTAAAGAAAAAATTAAAGTTTGAGCATGGTGAAAAAAACTAAATTTACTTATACAGGCAGGGGCCTGTATAACCAGAGTAAATATTCTCACACAGAATTTGACTTGCTGATAACTTACAGATGTCTATGGCATTTCTAATGAATTACACCAAACATATAGCTCTGAAACCCTACAGTACCTACAGCCCCTTAACTTACCCCTAAAAATTACCCAAAGAATAAATAGGGAAGTGCCAGTGGGAAGTAAAACTAAAACGTTTCATACTCTGTACAATATTATCTGTGTATTGTAAAGTAATGTGGGAACAGGTGTTTTACGACAGAAAAACAAACTGCCTTTGTTGTCTAGCTAATCAGGAACTTCATTCCAAACGTCTAACACATAGAGTGTTTGTCTGTAGCACAATGAAGCACATCATTGGACATTTGTTGGATTGATTCATTGGAATGATGTGCTTCACTGGATTGTTAAAATATGTTACAAAAGACACTGATAATGCATAATAACAGTTATGTCATTCATTCATGTGTATATTGGTTACCAATTACAAGATACATCATTCAGCTCTGAGCACTGTGTCTGTTAGTTTTTTTTATAACTTACGGGACTTCTCTATAAATGTTGTAAACACTGAACTTAAGCGTTTCATTGGAGCACGATCCCCCGCATCAACCTCATGGGCTAGCTTGGTGCCTGCAACAATCAGAAAAGCTGAAGAGTAAATAACAAAAGACCAGAAGAATGGGTACTGTATACTTTATG
Source organism: Typhlichthys subterraneus (assembly GCA_027564835.1). NCBI lineage: Eukaryota > Metazoa > Chordata > Actinopteri > Percopsiformes > Amblyopsidae > Typhlichthys > Typhlichthys subterraneus. The sequence continues at coordinate 403 of JAODUH010041916.1, read as the reverse complement.
TTGGGAAACCTCGGAATGATATAGCATATTAGTTAAAAACTCTTTCTGTTGTCCTCAACAACAACTTAACAACTCCAGTTAATACAATCAGGTTGTGAGTACATAGGGAATTGCATACATTGAAATTGTAGATAGGTTGCCTACTGATTTTAAAATGCAATGTGATTGCCAGAAGGCGTTGGCCCACACTGCATCATACCAATCTGCCCATTCTATTTTAGTTGTTTAGTTGTTGTTTGTTAATTAGGCCTACAAGTTGGAACACTTTACCTTCTCCTTCTCTTTAAGTTTATTTTTTTTAAAAATTAAAAATAAAATAAAATATATATTTATATATACATACATACATACATATATACATACTACTACTACTACTTATAATAATAATAATAATAATAATTAT